>SKCR01007501.1:0-55876 GCA_019454045.1 Zanthoxylum bungeanum | reverse complement strand
GAAAATTCGTTAATTCGGAATTAACGAACCCGAGCCCGAAGTGTGTTAAGCAGGCCCACTCAGATTTTGAATTTAAAGTGGGGCCCACCTAGTCACATCACTAGTCAACTTTATCACTTTAGGTTGATGGAAGTTGTTAGTTGTTGTTAGCTTGTTTCTTACACTATCTTTATTTTATTTTGATTTGTGCAAGACACTTACTAACTCTTGGAGATTTAGTATATGACATTTTTTGATTTTGAAAATAAAAAAGAAGTAACACAAAACTCACTTCTCCCTCTCCCTTGCCCATTGCCGAGAGTTGCTCTCAAGAACAAGGAGATTTTGTTGCAAAATATTCCATTGTTAGCACAATAAGGAGTCAACAAAGGTGATAGGGAAACTATCCCCTTGAGTTTGGAATTCAAAGATCAAAGCTTGGAGCTCATCATTCATACAAATGAGAGCTTGTAGCACTTCTCAAGGAGGCAAAATTTTTGTTATCTACGCATCCACCTTTGCCGATCATTGTGAGTATTTTTCCGCAATCTCACTTTATTTATTCAGACATGTTTATGCTTAATAGATCATTGGCATGTTCTAGGAGAACCCAACAACGAGTGCATGCTAACAAGAAAAATAAGCTTTTACGCTTATTCTAACTAAAGCGAGATAGCGCATAAGCTAAACTTCTATCGACCCAAATACTTGTCGTGACATTTTTTAAAGCGGCAAAAAACGCGACTGAGCTTATTGGTATATCCGAACGTTGTAAAATAGTGCAACTCTTTCAACATGAAACATTTAATATAAACCATGATTATGCATTGCTGCTTTCTAAACTACATGACCATAACCCTTATATAAGTCATTATCATGATTTTACTAACAACTCACATTAACGTTTTCAACATTATCACGGCCCATACACCCTACAAGTGGCGTTTCATGCTACATTCATAACGTAATAATTAAATCTTAACTCAAAGCACTATCCACATTGTTTATATCATCACCATACCACAAAATCAAGCCTCCCCTCATCCACCATTTTCGGCCAAAGAACCCATTTTCAGATTTAAGAATTACAGTCAAATTTTCAAATTTAAGAATTACAGTCAAATAAATGCTTAATTCATGTCATCAAGTCATTAAAACACAACAATCAAGCCTTTCTTCACTCCTCTATTTGGCCATGACAAAACCATTATAAATCTTGACAAAGTTAAACATTCATATTTCAAGTTATATCATTACCCAAAGCATAAATACACACTAGTTTAGTTTTATCATGCATATCATATCATTTTTAAACCTAGGTTCCAAGAATTTCGAATTTCGAATTAATCATTAAGAATGAGGATAAGAGAATTACTAGGGCTGAAAAGTACTTGAAGAAGCACAAATCCCCTTTTGCTAGAAGCTTTGGGCATGAGCGTGACGAAGCATATTTTTTGTGTGGAAAATTTGTGAAAGTGGCTGAAGAACAATAAGGCAAAAATAGTGCCTGATTATATATTACAAAAGCATATTTTAATCAATATTTGATATTATTCGTTTGATACATATTATTATTCAATTGCAAGTTTCACATCCCATACAAATAATTGAAAGATATTTAATTTTGCCTTTTTGGAATTCTATGGTAATTAGCATTCTCATCTTCTTTTTTTAAAATCTTCTTTTTTTAAACACACATATATGATATTGTTACAACGTATCTAAGCACGAAAATATACTCTCAAGCAATACTGCAACAAAAGATCGATTCGCAAAATAGCATACTAGCCGCAATCATATTATATAAAACACTCATACAATAAGCATGACTAATCCTATATGAAAAATAACTAAACAATATCTTTGGATTATAAATTAAAAAAGATGAAGAAAATAAAGAATACTAACTTTATTAATATTGAAATCTCGCTGAACTATGCAAGTCTTGGTCATCGCATACATATAATTCCTCAGTCACAGGCTATCCATATTATATCGGGGATATAGATGGGAACGTCAAATCCCTAAGGTATAATATAGTCGACTTATAAATTTATGATTTATAAAAAACACATGGAACTCACTTCCGCAGTGTACCATGACCATGGATTTAGTAGAACAAAAACACGTGCAAGATACTTATGCCTGTACATAGCACTGATAGTTCCTATCTAATGCACACCGGATATCTGACCTAAATAGGTCGGTGACGTGACTACCATTAATGTGTGGAGGATAACTCATATATCCACCGTACTATCTCAAGTCTAAGAACCACAGTGCTACTCGACTAGATAATTTTCCTATTGATGTTGGTTTACGATCTATTATGAAATCTTCTGTGAGTCGTTGAGTGTTTATCAATTAAACACCTACATGTCTATTTGATAAGTGTGATTTATACACACTTATTCACGCATCATAAGCTAATTATTTTGTTAGATTTCATATGATTTAATGTATTTTGGAGTTTTTTTGTTTTTATTGATAGAAAGTATTAGAGCATGGATTTGGAGCGATTGTACGGGTTTTGGGAGCTTATTGATGCATCAGAAGCATGTGGGAAAAGCAGACACATGCTGAAAATACTCATCCTGGGAAAAAGAGCGACATCGTCGCGACGCCAAGCATGTTTCACACAATTGTCTCGAGGATTTGGCGCTGCGGCACACATTTTCAGATACTTCAGAATAAGCAGTAGCACATGCGCAACTGGACTCCAAGGTTTCCTATAAATATAAAATTACATCCAAACCCCTAGAGAGGCTCATTACACACAAAAAGAGTTCAAAGCACAAAAATTGAGAGATCTTAAGGAAGAGATTGAAGAACAAGGGAATGAGACAAATATGGTGAAGTCCGGAACCAAAAGGAATCTGATTTGGGTTTTACTCTTTATTTTTCTTATTCAAAATTTTCTCATTATCATTATGTTATTGACTCAGATGTTGTTGCTCTTTAATTTAGCCATGAACTAATTCTATTGTTCTAGAGTATGACATAGCCTAATGCTTGAAACTATGTATTGATTTCCAAATAATTTTTATGAAGTTTTCATTCAGTTTATTTATGTTTTCTTGTGCTTAATCCTTCTTACTTGCTAGCCACAAATTGGATGATTGTATATTTGAAATCTATCGCTCGGGAGAGGGGATTGTGAATATGACCTAGAAAATATAATCTTGGAAGTTATAGAGTTCGGGAGAATCTATAATTCTTTGAAAGCCGTTAATAAAGAACCACAAGGCATAATGAATTGTTAATTATTATATTCTTATAGGGATATTGAAGTCGGTAACTAATAATCTTTTCACTATTACTCGGGAGAGGGAGTGAAATACTATAGGATTTTTGGCTTATAAACTTAGAAATTAAATAGTAGTTAATTTGGCATCACAAATACATAGTGAATGGGTAGGTGAAATCAGACTCTAGAATTGATCTCGAAATTGATCTTGCAATAAAAATCGTTTGGTTTTTTACTCGTTTTTGTTTTTAACTTTCCATTTAATTTAAATTTAGATTGTGTTTCTAGATAAAGTTAGGGTTAGAAATCATAGTACTTAGTGCAAATTAGATTCCAATCCCTGTGGGTTCGACACTCATACTTATCAGCTACTAAAACTTGATACCGTACACTTGTGGTACGATATAAAATATCGCAATAAGTTTTTGGCGCCGTTGTCGGGGATTGTGAATTTAATTCACATTAATACTATACACACTAACCTTAATTTTTATTTAGATTTTTACTTATTTTATTTGTTTAATTTTTACATTTATTTGAATATTATATTGTTATTTATTTCTTTATTTCGGTACTTGGTAGTGAATGAGACGATCCATAAGTCTCGATTCACTCTTGTTTGATCCTGAAATCGAGCGAACAACAAGAAGACTAAGGAAAAAGAATAGAGTTGAAAGGATAACAATGGCAGCTGAAAACAGAGGAGACAACCCGCATTAGGTACCAATCCGAGACCACTTTAAACCTGTCATTGATGATAAATATTCTGGGATTGCGTACCAACCAATTAAAGCTAACAATTTTGAATTGAAACTTGCTCTTATCAATATGGTACAAGAAAACCAATATGGGGATCGGCTGTAGAGGATCCTAACATTCACTTAAGAATGTTCTTAGAGATGGCTGACACAATTAAAATGAATAAGGTAGCCAAAGAGACAATTTGGTTTCTCTTGTTCCGATTTTCCTTGAGGGACAAAGCGAGGGGTTGGATGCAATCCATACCTATGGGGAGCATTCTCACATGGGAAGACATAGCCACACGATTTCTAGAGAATTTCTTCCCCTACTAAATTAGCCAAGCTGAGAAGGGAGATTAGCATATTTAAGTAGTTGGAGACAGAAAATCTATACAAAGCATGAGAACACTTTAAGGATCTACTCCGAAAATACCCACAACACAATTATATAGACTATGTACATATTAAGTTGTTTTATAATAGGTTGAATGGTCCAAATAGGACTATGGTGATGCAGCCGCTGGGGGAACTATATTCAAGAAGTCAGCTGAGGATGCCTACACTTTATTAGAAGAGATGGCCATTAACAACTTCCAATGGCCAAGTGAACGCACTACGGTGACCAATGTGGCAGATATACATGAAGTGGACCCTCGCGTTGCACTAACAGCTCAAGTTTCAACCTTATCGACTCATATAGCAGCCCTAACAAATCAACAAGTACAACCATCTATTGAATCTGTGGCGGCTACAAATATATTGTTATTGGAAGGAGACCCGAGTTTTGAGCAAAGTCCATTATGTGAATAATAGGAACTTCAACAATTATAGAGGTAACCTTGCATCAAACCACTATCATCATGGAATTTGTCACCATGAGAATTTCTCTATGCCAACATAAAGAATACTTTGTTACCTCCACCTGGTTTCAAGAATCAAATATCAGAGCAGAAACCATCATGAGAAGACCTCGTGAGCATATTTGTCGCCAAATCCACAAAGAGGTTTGAAAAGAATGAGTCATGACTCAACAATATTGAAACCCATATAGGAAATATGGGGGCGATGATGAAATCACTAGAGGTTTAAATTAGCTAGCTTGCCTCTGCTATTAAAAACCCACAGAAAGGGGCGTTTCCAACCAAAACCGAGATAAATCCTAAGGAACAATGTCATGCTATCACCCTTAGGAATGGAAGACATATCGGTAACACCTCTGATGATCATGGCAGCCATGACAATGAAGTAGATCCACAAGGGGACACAATGACGACATGAGAGCAGAGTGAAACCACTCGCAGCATATGTGAAACCCCAAATTCCTAATACACCTATTCCATATCCTCAGCGCTTCCAAAAGAAGAAGTTGGATGCTCAATTCGCTAAATTTCTGGACATTTTTAAAAATATTCATACCAACATTCCCTTCATAGATGCTTTGGAACAAATGCCCAATTATGCAAAGTTTTTGAAGAAGATCATGTCGAAGAAAAGAAAGCTGGAGGACTTTGAAACAGTGAATCTCACAGAGGAATGCAGTGCAATTATTCAAAAGAAATTACACCAAAAGCTTAGGGACCTTAAGAGTCTCACTATATCGTGCAACATAGGAGGCTCTACTTTCACTAAAGCCCTATGTGATCTAGGAGCTAGCATTAATTTGATGCCTTTTCTGATTTTAGAAAATTGGGCCTTAGTGATACGAAGCCAACAACTATCACATTGCAGTTGGTGGATAGATCTTGTTAGTGTCCTAGACATGCCCAAGGATCCTAAAAAATATTTATGTGTGAATAAAATCAAAGAAAATTGCGGAAAAAACTTACAATGATCGGATGAAATTCAAGACTTTTTCTTTGTTTTATGGAAGCTCCAAGCTTTGTTGAGTATTCCAAACTCAAGGGTGAGTTTCCCTATCACCTTGATTTACTCCTCAAGTGCTAGCTTGCAAGAAATTTTGCAACAAAATTTCCTTTTGGGAGAGAGGAAGTCACGACAATGTGTGTAGGAAGGAGAGAGTGAATAGTGATCTAATACAAAAGGTTGGTTTGTGTGTTCCTTTAAAGTCCAACATTTAATTAGCCAACTACACCCATCATGAATAGTGACGAGTGATGTAAGTGAGTCGGTCCCACCACTTTAAATTCAAAATTCAAGTTGGCTTATACAACACACTTTGGGCCCGGTTCGTTTAATCCGACTAAATAAATTTTCCGTCGCGACGTAATTAAATCCAATTTAATTAAATAATAATGCCCAGCAAAATTATTACGGAAGTCACTTACGAATTAATTCCAAATTAATTTGTTCGCTTGAATTAAAATCCAATTTTAATTCCGTATTGAAATCCAATTTCAATTAATATATCTGATATATTATTTTAGTCCAAATAAATTAAATAGTAAAATCTAATTAAACTATTAAATTATTTTACCGATTTATTCCAAATTAATCGTGTTCTCTCTTCTACATGAATTAATCCCAGATTAATTCTTGACGCAATTAATCCTAGATTAATTTTCTCTCTAATAATTAATCCCAGATTAATTCTTGTCGTAATTAATCCTAGATTAATTTTCTCTCTCATAATTAATCCCAGATTAATTATGTTCAAGTCAAATGTCATCGGTGAATCTTTAGTAAGCGACCCAAGAGATCCCTGGATATCTTGGCAGTAAATACGGTCATCATACTAACTGAACACGTGCGTACCCGATACCACGTTCTTACCGATTTACAAGACATGGTTGGCTTCTAGCAAAGCACCGTGCCTACCCAATTCTCCATAAATATATTCGACATGGAATATATATAATCTGTATCAGGGCGTAGTATACAATGTATTGCGTAATACGATCCAGTATCGGATGTCACATGCTAGGTCTGGGGCTGGAATTGTGTCTGCCCCGTATGAAGCATATATCGGATCACTAACAACTAGTCTCTGTAATCGGATAATCATGACCTAGTCATACTATCCCGATAGTTGCAGCATTTAAGAGTACTAGTTATGTATCCCTGCGTGATCATCATCTCCATATGACTGAAGTGATACTTCCATCTTGACATCACACCCAATACGCTACGATTCTCAGTATACCCAGAAGAGGCGTACTCAGAACTTGTTAAAGCTCTAAACGACCAAAACCAAAGTATATTGATTGTCACAAGTATTAGCGATGCAAGTCTCAGGTTAGGACCACATAAACCTACCCTGATTCGGATACCCATAGACACATATTCATACTACCAATGGGATTCTGAGGGGTCTATCCAGAGCGAAGCTATTCCCGGTCCAACGGCTAACAGAACCTCCTATAACACTTGCATAAGTATCCAATACTTAAATATATGAGAACTATGCCGTTAAGATTTCATAACGTGCACAAGTGTAATACTAGTCTATTCCGCATTATCGATGTCCAGTCTCGATAATACTACGATTAGGGATATTTAATGATTAAACCTTTCGTGGATTAATACTGTCTCATATCTTATTAATCTGGTACTAATCATATGGACTTTTATAATTTATATATCCAAGTAATCCAATTACAAAATGATAAAAGAGCAATTTCTTTTGTCACATAGTTAATTTGTACAAGAACACAATATTTCTTACAAATAGTGATGTTATGGGTCATAATTGTCCAACAATCTCCCACTTGGCCTATAGCCAATCACTCAAGTGTCCAACACCTGAACTATGTACAGATCGCTCATGCTTATGCTGAGATATAGTTTTCGCCAGCGGATATACAAGGTTGTCATTTGATGCGATCTTGACATCGCCAGGATGTATGATCTTATGAATCAGATGAAACCGTTGAAGTACATATTTGGATCATTGATAAGACCGTAATTCCTTAGCCTCCGCTGTAACCTAGCTCAGCTGCTAACAGAATTACTCCTAATCCAATTAGGAATTTTATAGATCCAAAATGCTTTTTTTTCTGCCTCAGCCGCAGTAATATATTACACTTTTGTTGTTGAATCGGCAATAGTATCTTGCTTGGAAGATTTCCAGCTCACTGTTCCGTTGTTCAAACATAATATGTACCCTTATTGCTACTTATAGTCGTCTTTATCGGTTAGGAAACTTGCAACGGTGATCTCATTAACCTCAAGTTCTCCATCTCCATAAATTAAGAAAGCATCCTTAATTCGTCTAAGATACTAAAGGATGTTCTTAACATCAATCCAGTGACCATCACCTGGATCGGCCTGATTATGACTGCATATGCTCAAAGCATATAAGACATCAGGTCAAGTACATATCATGGCATACATGATTGATCTGATTGCTTAAACGAACGGGATCTGATTCATTGCATCTCTCTCATATTGAGTTTTAGGACACATGTCCTTAGATAGAGAGATGCCATGTGACATTGGAAGCAGCCCCTCTGGCTGATCCATGTTGAATCTCTTCAACAATTTGTCAATGTACTAGTTCTCGGAGAGTGCCAACAACTTTTAGATCTATCCCAGTAGATCTTTATTCCTAGAATAAAGGTTGCCTCTCCCAAGAGTTTCATGGAGAATTTTAATGAAAGCCAAGCTTTCACTGATTTTAGTATGGGAATGTTATTGCTAAGAAGCAATACATCATCAACGTATAGGAAAATCAATGTTAGTGCGTTCCCACTAACCTTTTTATATACACAAGAATCATCATCGTTTTGAATAAAACCATATACCATTATGATCTCATCAAAAACGTTGGTTCCAAGAATGCAATGCTTGCTTCAATCCATAAATAGATCGATTTAACTTGCAAACCATGTTTGCATGTTTGGCATGACAAAACCGTCAGGTTGTTATATATAAACATCCTCTAAAAGGTTTCCATTAAGGAAAGCGATTTTGATGTCGATCTACTATATTTCATAATCAAAATATGTAGCTATAGCAAGCATTATCCAAATGGATTTAATCATGGCAACGCGTAAAAGGTTTCTTCGTAATCGACATCATGTTGATGACGATACTCTTTCGCTACAAGCCTAGCTTTGTACATTTGTATGTTGCCATCCATGTTTGTCTTCACCATGAAGAGTCATTTGCTACCAATAGGCACAATGCCTTTTGGTACATCAACCAGTGTCCAAACTTGGTTGTATACATGGAATCCATTTTGGACTTCATGACACCTTGCCATATAGCGGAGTCGATACCTTGTATCGCTACCTCATACGTAGCCGGCTCATTAACCTCAATAAGATTAATATCTTCATGAGGTGAGATCAGAAGCCCATATTTCTAAGGTTGTTTTCTGACTCTCTCCGACCTACGCGGTTCTTGTGTATTAGAAGATTAGGGAACAGTCTCATCCCTGATGAACTGTTCGTGTTCCGTGAGGGGATCAGTTTCAGAAACAGTATCACTCTGATTTTCATCGAGTTATACTTTCCTCCCACTTACCACTGCATTTAGGAATTCCTCTAAGGAAAACCGCATGGAGAGCAACAAATATTTTGTTCTCTTATGGGTTGTGGAAATAAAATCCTTTGTTTTCCCTAGGATACCCATGACAAATAGACACTTATCTGATTTGGGTTCTAGTTTGGCACCATCCAAATGTTTAACGTATGCCCAGCATCCCCAAATCTTCAGGAATGAGAAACCCGGTTTCTTTCCTGTCCATATTTCATATGGAGTCTGTCCAATAGACTTTGACGGAACCTTATTCAATATAAGTATTGCATTGTTCAATGCGTATCCCGTGAAGGAAATTGGTAGCTCAATGCGACTCATCATTAACCTTACCATGTCCAACAAAGTTCGGTTTCTCCGTTCGGACAGACCGTTCAATTGAGGTGTTCCGGGAGGAGTCCACTGTGAAAGAATACCATACTCTTTCAAGTAATTGAGAAACTTATTGTTCAAGTATTTTCCATCACGGTCCAACTGTAATGTTTTAATACTTTTGCCGGTCTATTTTTCTACTTTGTGTCGAAACTCTTTGAATTTCTCAAAAGTTTCCGACTTCTGTGTCATAAGATAAACATAACCATAACGCGATGCAACATCTGTAAAGGTTACGAAGTATTCATATCCACCTTTAGCCTTGCTAGACATGAGCCCACATACGTCACTATGAACGAGGGCTAACAGTTGAGTGGCACGTACACCTTTACCGCTAAATGGCGTTTTAGGCATTTTGCGTAATAAACAAGATTTGCATACGTCATTTGAATTGGAATCAAATCTATCCAAGTATCCATTCTTCCAAAGAGTGGATATACGAGTCTTCTTAATGCGTCCCAGACGACAATGCCACAGATAAGTTTCATCCGTTTTACTTAGTTTGAGCCTTTTGTTTGTCATGTTATATGTTTGAGATTCGTTTATATTCAAAATATAAATACCATTATTAGCATCTGCTGTACATATCAAAATGTTATCTTTATATACAAAACCCATAGTGTTCTAGAATACAAAGGTAACCCGCAACGGGTTAAACAAAATACAGAGATGATGTTCCTAGTCAAACTAGGTACAAAAAAACAGTCACCTAATGTAATTATATGCCCCAAGGGCAGATACAAAACATAGGTCCCAACGGCCAAAATAGTGACTCTCGTCCCGTTTCCGACTCGTAGGTCGATCTCATCTGAAGCCAGTATCCTACTAATCAGCAGATCATGTACACCAGTACATATGTGAGTACCACATCCATAATCAAAAATCCAATTTTTAAAACCAGTAATGGACATGTTTATAACAAACATACCTGAAGCCGAAGCCTTGCCCGTCTTCACTTCCTTCAACTCCGCCTTGTACTCACGGCAGTCACGCTTCCAGTGACCCCGTTTGCCACAATATAGGCAGACGTCTTGGGATATGTCCTTAGTCTTCCCAGAAGACTGTTATGATTTAGCCTTGCTTTTCTTCTTCCTTTTCTTCACACCCCCAGAAGCCTTCGGCCAAGCCTTGGCCATCTGGGATGTCGAAGTAAGGTGTGCCTCGTGCTTCTTGCCCTTCAGAAGCTCTGGCTCTGCTTCTTTCAGCATCGCTAATAACTCTCCAAGAGTTTTCTCTTGGTTCATCATGTTATAATTCATGACGAACCCGCCCCATCACTCATGCAGAGACTGTAAGATCAAATCTATGGAAGTCTCGGCCTCAAAGGTTATGCCCAGCTGACCTAGCTGTTTGATGTCAGCAATCATCTGTGACACATAGTGCTCGACAGATGTACCCTCTGACATACGTGAGCGAAAGAGCTTCTTTCGCAACTCATGCTTCTAAGATTAGACCTGTGAAGATCCTTCAGTTTCAACATCATACTATAATGATCCAATCATTTGTTCTGACGATGAAATTTAGGAGTCATTGCGGCAAGCATTACGGATTGAGCACTAAAGTTATCATCACGATGAGTCTTCCAAAGCTCATGCTCTACTATTTGCTCAACTCCGGGCTCATGCTAGAGAGGTTTGTCTATGACATAGAGTAACTTCTCAGCTCCCAGGACTATCCTGAGGTTCATCTCCCAATCTGGAAAATTGGAGTCATTAAAGACATTATCGCCCATGACGATGTCTCTAACGCTAATCTTTCCAACCATCTTGATTGCAATAGTCCAACTATTCAATAAACGATATCGGGTACACTCAAAATATAATGGTTACTATAGTCCAACTATATAACCAACTATAAGTGGAGTAGTGTCTTGTATAGTCTAACTGTTCAAATAAAGCAATATTCAATATTAGTCTAACTAATATATTTATAACTACGATAAATAAAATAAAAGAGCGCGTTTTGGCAAGTATTTAAACGAAATTGCAAATTTAATACTAGCCTCCCACTATTTTTTGGCGAGCCTCTAACCCTCTGTGGAGTACTCGGGAAACCCAGTTTCCTAGTGGGCTAGGATCCCGTTAAATAACACACAACCTTGACTTTGGCCAACAAGTTGTATGAAACTTAACTTGGTAGATCTCTAAGATCAATTGGATCCCATCCAATTCCTAGATCAGGTAGGTGGACCTCCAAGTCCTAGATATATATCTAATATATATTTCCTAACATTTTCCTCTGAATCAACTAAGCCTTGTCTTTGGCTCAACAAGCTTAATGATTCCAGTTAAGCATGACCCATTGACAGTGGGAAAGCTTCGTAATCCACATCGATGTAAATAAGTGACCTTGACTTTGGCCAACAAATCACAACTACCCAAGACATGCGATATGTAACAAAGCTTCATTGGTTCAAACACATCCGCGATGGACAATGATCTTGACTTTGCCCAACAAACCAATGCCAATCTTGGATCTTGAGAAAGAACCACTCAATGGAAGGAAAACGCTTAATCTTTAAAGTGAGGGTTTTGATCAAATCAATTTTTCACAAATCCAATCCTGCATAACTCTAAGTTACCATAATCTAAGCATAACCAAGCAATCAATTTAGGAAAATATATATGCCAAGCAAAATCCCCAAATCAAAGTCCATAAACCCTAGATTTCAAATCAAGCTTAGGATGGCTCTGATACCATTGCTAGTGTCCTAGACATGCCCAAGGATCCTAAACAAGATTTATGTGTGAATAAAATCAAAGAAAGTTTCGGAAAAACTTACAATGATCGGATGAAGTTCAAGACTTTTTCTTTGTTTTATGGAAGCTCCAAGCTTTGTTGAGTATTCCAAACTCAAAGGTGAGTTTCCCTATCACCTTGATTTACTCCTCAAGTGCTAGCTTGCAAGAAATTTTGCAACAAAATTTTCTTTTGGGAGAGAGGAAGTCACGGCAATGTGTGTAGGAATGAGAGAGTGAATAGTGATCTAATACAAAAGATTGGTTTGTGTGTTCCTTTAAAGTCCAACATTTAATTAGCCAACTACACCCATCATGAATAGTGACAAGTGATGTAAGTGAGTAGGTCCCACCATTTTGAATTCAAAATTCAAGTTGGCTTATACAGCACGCTTTGGGCCCAGTTCATTTAATCCGACTAAACGAATTTTCCATCGTGACGTAATTAAATCCAATTTAATTAAATAATAATGCCCAGCAAAATTATTACGGAAGTCGCTTATGAATTAATTCCAAATTAATTCGTTCGCTTGAATTAAAATCCAATTTTAATTCCGTATTGAAATCCAATTTCAATTAATATATCCGATATATTATTTTAGCCCAAATAAATTAAATAGTAAAATCCAATTTAACTATTAAATTTATTTTGCCTATTAATTCCAAATTAATCATGTTCTCTCTTCTACATGAATTAATCCCAGATTAATTCTTGACGCAATTAATCCCAGATTAATTTTCTCTCTGATAATTAATCCCAGATTAATTCTTGCCGTAATTAATCCCAGATTAATTCTTACCGTAATTAATCCCAGATTAATTTTCTCTCTCATAATTAATCCCAGATTAATTCTGTTCGAGTCAAATGTCATCGGTGAATCTTTAGTAAGCGAACCAAGAGATCCCTGGATATCTTGGCAGTAAATACGGTCATCATACTAACTGAACACGTGCGTACCCGATACCACGTTCTTACCGATTTACAAGACATGGTTGGCTTCTAGCAAAGCATCGTGCCTACCCAATTCTCCATAAATATATTCGACATGGAATATATATAATCTGTATCAGGCGTAGTATATAATGTATTGCATAATACGATCCAGTATCGGATGTCACATGTTAGGCCTGGGCCTGGAATTGTGTCTGCCCCGTACGAAGCATATATCAGATCATTAGCAACTAGTCTCTGTAATCGAATAATCATGACCTAGTCATACTATCCCGATAGCTGCAGCATTTAGGAGTACTAGTTATGTATCCTTGTGTGATCATCATCTTCATATGACTGAAGTGATACTTTCATCTTGACATCACATCCAATACACTACGATTCTTTGTATACCGAGAAGAGGTGTACACAGAACCTGTTTAAGCTCCGGACGACCAAAACCAAAGTATATTGATTGTCGTAAGTATTAGCTATGCAAGTCCCAGGTTAAGACCATATACACCTACCCTGATTCGGATTCCCATAGACACATAGTCATACTACCAATGAGATTCTGAGGGGTCTATCCAGAGCGAATTTGTTCCCGGTCCAACGACTAACAGAACCTCCTATCACACTTGCATAAGTATCCAATACTTAAATATATGAGAACTATACCGTTAAGCTTCCATAACTCGCACAAGTGTAATACTAGTCTTTTCCACATTATCGATGTCCAGTCTCGATAATACTACGACTAAGGATATTTAATGATTAAACCTTTCGTGGATTAATATTGTCTCATATCTTATTAATCCGGTACTAATCATATGGACTTTTATCATTTATATATCCAAGTAATCCAATTACAAAATGATAAAAGAGCAATTTCCTTTGTCACATAGTTAATTTGTACAAGAACACCATGTTATTTACAAATAGTGATGCTATGGGTCATAATTGTCCAACAGATCTCTCACTTATCCTCGGGGAATCATTGAAGATGTGTTAGTGAATGTGGATAAGTTCATCTTTCCCTTAGATTTTGTGGTGTTGGCTATGGAAGAAGATCAGAAAATCCCTCTAATTCTTGGGTTCCTATTCTTGGCCACTAGGAAGGCTCTGATTGATGTGTAGCAAGGAAAATTAACGCTGATAGTAGGAGAGGAAAAAGTGACGTTCGACATCAATAACGCCATCAAATATCCTGAAGAAGTGAGTACATGTAACAGAGTAGATGTGGCCGAAAGCTATGTGTAAGAAACCCGTATGGAAAACGAGCCAACTGATCTTTTGGAACGGTGTCTTGTAAACTCTACCATCAATACAGCAGTTTATAATTAGGACCTTAAGCAGATGATCCTAGCACTCGAAAGCTTACTAAGAGAAACAGTAACAATGGCTCAAGTCGAAGCACTAGATGATCCACTATCAATGGAGGGGCTAAAAATGATACACTTGAGTTAAAAGCATTGTCGGAGTATCTCTGCTATGCATTCTTGGGTGAGAACTCGAAATTTCCAGTAATTATCTCTTCAACACTTTCCACTATGGATGAAGATGAATTACTGAGAACCTTAAGGAAATATAAGTCTGCTTTGTGATGGTCAATAGCAGACATAAAAAGGATTAGCCCTTCAGTTTGCATGAATAAAATTTTGATAGAAAACACCAATAAACCCTCTATCAAAATCAGATGAGGTTGAATCTAGCCATGAAAGAAGTAGTAAGGGCTGAGGTGCTAAAATGGATAAAAGCATGAATCATCTATGCCATTTCTGATAGGTCATGGGTGTCACCAGTCCAAGTGGTACCTAAAAAGGGAGGAATGATAGTGGTCAAGAATGACAATAATGAGCTCATCTCCATGAGAATAGTTACTGGATGGCGTGTTGTTGGGGTTGGTACTCAGAGCGCCAATTCCCTATTGTATTTCCTTCTAAATACACTTGTAAACGTTTTATTATGAATAAAATAAGAAGTTTCTATAATATAATATATCTCTTGAAATGGTGAAGATGTAATTGACCTTAGAATGATTAGTCATGATGCAGTTGCAAAGCGTCACAACTGACATTGAATAGTATCATGACGTTGTCATTCTTAGACAGTTTCTGGTCAAGGTTTACACTACTTGGTCAGTAAAGTAAACCCGTTGAGACCGATACATGTCGTATACTGGAATATTGGATTCCCAAGGTTTCTCAATGAACCATGAGCCTTGGAGACTCGTATAGATGTATAAGTGTTTATAACAGATAAATATTGAACGACTCACCGAAGATTCTTAATAGATGGTACACCAACGTCAATAAGAATCTTCTCGGGTTGAGTAGCATTTGTGATTCTTCGACTTGAGATACCATTGTGGGCATATGAGACATCTTCCACACTTAGATGGTGGTCACATCACCGATATATTTAGATCATATCTCCGACTGTTTGTTGGGTGTGGACAGATCCTCAAGGTGTCATGTGTGTGTCAAGATAGTATCCGTCAGTTCTGTGTACAGAGCATAGGAAGTCCATATATGATTAGCAATCAGACAAAAACCATTGGCCCGTGGTACACTTTATAAGTGAGTTCTAAGTGTTATTTTGGAGATTGCTAACAGAGACGTCGATGGGATTTTCCATATAGAGATTCGACGTTTACATCTATATCTCTGGGATATATCCAGATACCTATGACAGGAATTAAATATATGTCATGACCTCGACTTGTATGATTCAGTGAGTTTATCTGTGGTCATCATAATTTACGGATGGGTAAATTATAGACACGAAATTGGATTTCGTGACGGATATGCCTGAATCTAGAGAATCTCACTAGTGAAATATACTCGTAGAGCATTATGGCAACTATTATGAATAATACTGATTATTTATAAGTCATTTAACGGTTAAATGAAAATTACATGCAAATGGACCTAAAGTTCATTTCCTAATTAATATGTATTTGTATTTAATGCATGATTTCATTAAATACACATTAATTAAATGTCAAATTGTAATATTGGACATATATCATAAATATATATGTATTTGGATATTTAAAGTAAATATAATACATATATTTAAAATATTTATATTAAATAATTATTTAATTGTTAAATAATTAAAGTAATTAAAAATATAAATATCTTTAGTTATGATATTTTTGGAGATGACTTTAGTTGGAAAATATTTGGATTTTGTAAATTTTTCTTAAACCTTTCAACTAAGAAATTGTGTCTTTCATGCTTAGTTTCAACAAGTGTTACTAGGATGTTGTCTCTACACTTTTATTTTGTGTTTAAATGGTTATGAACTTGTTTGGAAGATGAAAGCATGTATGATAATTAAAGTGATCTTATAATTGGTTATTAAGCTCTCTTTTGATTATTTGATAATCAAGTTGCCATTCTAGAGTTTCCAAGCCACTCATTGATGACCAAGAATTTTTCTTGAGTTGTTTCATGATGGTGAGACTTGTTTGGTGTGGTAAAGATTGAATTACGGTGTTGGATTTAATTAATTTGGTGTAATTTGTCAATTTGAAGACATTCTAAAATTAGGGTTCTTAATCCTTTTCAAATTTGGGGCTTTTCATATATGTGATGTATTATGGTGTGTATATGATGCATATTAATTTTTGGGTTGATTGGATTTGATCTTGACATGTTTTAAACAAAAATGGACCAAATTATAAAAAATAAAAATTAAGTGGTTGTTCGGCAATTTGAAAAAATTTGGGGATTTTGTTACAATTTGTTTTTGATGTGTTGGACATGTTGGAAATCATTTTAGAATTGAATTAGAATCATCCAAAATTGTATTTGATAATTTGAGGACTACAATGAACAAAATGTAAAGTTTATGGGTCAAACAATAATTTTCAAGAAATATGATTTCTTGGTTAAAATTTCAGTTTTTTAAGTATTAGGTAATTAAATAAATATGTTTATTTAATTGATCCAAGAAAAATTATTGAAATCGAAAAATTTTAATTTTCGAGTTCTGCTGCGTTATCGGATATTCCCATAAAACCCCCATAAAATGGTATTAGAGCGGGTCTAATTCTGGACACCCGATATTATTATGCCTTTAAATTCAATGTTTAATTTAATATTTACTTAATGTATACATGTGTTTGTTTAATTTGATTAAATAAAGAAAAAACATATTTTTGCGGAAAATCTCTAATTAATAAGGTTTTACGTTAATTATGTATTTGATGCATGTTACATGGTCCATCTTATCAATACGGTTTATGGATATCTTTTCTATGACTACATCCGAGAACGTGCCAAAGCTGTGAGGGTGTACCCGATAGAAATTTATTTATGCCGGATGTATATCTGATACTAGATAAATCAAGCGAAAACGGAATCCTGAACGTGCCAAACCTGTCAGGGTTACACAAGTAGCTTGAGTTTAACCTTGGTACGCCTCCTTGTGAATGTGCCAAAGCTGTCACCACGAGAAACAACCAGGACCGGAAACACAAGAGTCACTATTGAGGGATTGACAATGAGTTGTCTACCTGATGAATATACATAGGTGAGAACGTGTCAAAACTGTGAGTTGAAATATATTCATGGGATCCATCTTTCACTATTTGTATTTAATTTAATCATTAAAATTTTGTATTCTGTTTGGAGATTATAGTATTACATGATTTAGTGGGAGGGGCATTTTTAGATTAAAAATCCATGATCCAGTTAATGCTTTCGATATTAGTTGAAGCTGTTTAATTCTGCTAACCATTTTTCGTAATCTATATGATAGATTTGCGATGGTGGCACAATCGACTAATCTGTTTACACGTATGTTGGATACAAAAAAAACTAAAAGGCGCCGAGAACTTTGCTGATTGGGATTTGGATTTAAGGATTTTCCTTGAATCCGAAAAGTTGGGATATGTACTTGAAGGTCCACTGCCCCTTGCTGTGTATAAGGACGGAACACCGGAGGAACTACAAGTTTTCCAAGCTTGGAAAGATGATGATTTAAAAGTTAAATCATACATCTTAAGTTCACTAGCATCGGAACTCAAGAGGCAATACTATGGCATGTCAGATGCGTATAGTATGATAATGCGATTGAGAGAATCATATATGAACCAAGAACAAATTGTTTTTTGTAAAGTTGCGATGGAATTATTCCACGCGCGACTGGACGAGGGGCAAGCTATGAACTCGCATGTTCTTCACTTGATCGATTTAATCGAACAACTGAGGCACCATAATCGCTATCTGAATGACAATCTCGGTAGGAGTGTCATTCTTGGTTCGCTCCCAGCTTCTTATCGCCAATTCGTAATGTATTTCAACATGAGTGGGATTATGTATTCCTACCATGAACTGCATAGGATACTGATCACAACGGAAGAGGACCTAAGGAATGGAGTACCGACTCGCCCTCCAAAACCTACTTCACTCTCTGCTTCTTCCCAGGCCCATCCAAAGGGAAAGAAGATGAAATAGAAGAAGAATAAGGGTTTCGGTCCTCCATCGCAAGGAAAGATATCAAAGCCCATGAGAGTGTATGAAGACAAATGCCATCATTGCAGTATAGTCGGGCACTGGAAAATGAACTATCCTGACTACATTGCTCAGATAAGTTTAGAGAGAGCATCTACATCAGGTACATTTATTTTCCAGTTATTGATATCTCATTAGCTTGTGAAGTTGTTACATCCAGCCGGATTTTGGATTCTGCTTGTCCTGTTCACATTTTCAATTCATTGCATGTGCTAAAGGAAAGTAAGAAACTGAAGCTTGGAGAAATGCAGTTGCACTTTTGGAGTAGAGACTCTCTTGATGCAGTTGCAGTGGAAGTATGCGAGATCCCCTTGTCAAGTTGGAGCCTTTTGTCGTATGATTGCTTTGTTGTACCAGGATGTGTAGTAAATATTATATCTATTTTTGTATTAGATACAGAAGGTTATCATGTTAATATTAAGAACTATTCTTTGTATTTATATGATAAACGTAATATTCAGATCATTTGTTGTCCAAATGAACATGGTCATTACACATTGCATACTTCTAGAGATATTTTGAATACTAGGATTATTAAACGTAGTTTACGTGTAGTTAATAATACTGAACTTTGGCATATGAGGTTAGGTCATATAGGCGTGAAACGCCTTACCTAATTGGTTAGGAATGGTTTGATACCACATCTCACCTTTGAACCCTATCCAACTTGTGAATCGTGTATTCAGGGTAAGATGACCAAAGCCCCATTTTCTGGTGTTAGGCACCGCGCCACTAACTTACTGGAACTCGTACATTCTGATGTGTATGGTTCATTAAGTCAGACTGCTCACAGTGGTTATTCGTACTTCGTTACCTTTACCGATAATCTGTCACGGTACGGTTATGTCTATCTGATGAGACATAAATCGGAAACCTTTGAAAATTTCAAAGAGATCCTTAATAAAGTAGAAAAATAGACCGGTCAATATATTAAATGGCTTCGATCTGAACGAGGCAGCAAATATATGAGCAGTGAATTCATGGATTATATGAAGGAGAATGAGATTATCGCTCAATATACTCCTTCAAGTACTCCACAGCAAAATGGAGTGTCTGAGAGGAGAAATCGGACTTTATTAGATATGGTCCGATCTATGTTGAGTTTTACATATTTGCCATATTACTTATGAGGCTACTCTCTTTTAACAATTGCACATCTTTGAATAAGATTCCTTCAAAAGTTATTCCTACGACTCCATATGAGATATGGACCGATAGGAAACCAAATCTTAATTATGTTAAGGTTTGGGGTTGTCCTCCCTATGTCAGGATGGCTCAACAAGATAAGATTGCGCCTCAAGGGAAAAATTTTAGGTTTGTTGGATATCCTTCGAATACGAATGGATATTTGTTCTATGATACCGAACATCAAAATGTGTTCGTAGCTCACTTTGAAAAATTTCTAGAGGTAGAATTTTTGTCTAAAGGTGGGAATCATAGACATGTTGAACTTGATGAAGTCCAACCTAAAAATAACGAACCAACGGAGGAACCTGAAGTTCAAGTAGATGAAGAACCTTCATCACACACACTCTATAGGTCACAAATGGTACCTAGGCCTCCTGAACATTTGTATTTTATACAAGAAAATAGTCTCGATGTTCTCTTAGTTGATGAGACTGGCCCTTTTACCTATAGAGAATCGATATTGGACATCGACTCTGTGAAGTGGCAAGATGCCATGAAATCTGAGTTAGACTCAATGCATGAGAATCAAGTTTGGGACTTGGTTCTGCTTCCTGAAGGAATTGTTCCTATCGGTTGTAAATGAGTTTACAAGAGGAAGCGCGGGCCTAATAGAATGGTTGAAACCTATAAGGCCCGACTGATAGCAAAAGGTTACATGCAGCGACCTGGCGTCGACTACGTTGAAACTTTTTCACCATTAGTAATGCTTAAGTGTATTAGGATTTTGCTTTCTATAGTTGCTTATCATGATTACGAGATTTGGCAAATGGATGTCAAAATGACTTTTCTAAATGGATTTCTTGATGAAGAAATCTATATAGAACAGCCAAAGGGTTTTGCATCCAGTGAGAACTCGGGTATGGTATGTAAATTTAAGAAGTCCATTTATGGACTTAAACAAGCTTCACATAGTTGGAATCTTCGATTCGATGAGATTATTAGATTTTCTGGTTTTCTTAAGAATTCAGAAGAATCATGTGTGTATTAGAAGGCCAGTGGGAGCATGGTGGTATTTGTAGCCCTCTATATTGACGACATCCTAATCATTAGGAATGATATGGGATGATGTAAGACATCAAAGCTTACCTATGTAAGAATTTCTCCATGAAGGACCTGTGAGAAGCTTCTTATGTTTTAATCATAAAACTCTATAGAGATAGAGAAAAGGAAGCTGATTGGGTTATCCGAATCAACGTACATAGATAAGATCTTTGTACGGTATAATTTTGGTAACTGTAAGATAGCAAATATACCTTTCAGACATGGGATTCATCTTTCAAAGAAGATGTGTCCGCAAACAGAAGATAAGAAGGTTAGAATGTATATCCAACCTTATGCTTCATGTTTGGGTAGCACAATGTATGCCATGTTATATATTAGGCCTGATATCAGTTTTGCTATTAGCTAAACCAATATATATCAGTCCAATCTAGGAAATGACTAATGGATGGACATTAAACATATCCTGAAGTATCTTAAAGATACTAAGGATAATTTGATAATATATTGAGGAAGTGAACTGCAAGTTAATGGGTATTCGGATTCCAACTTCCAATCAGATCTCGATGATAGAAAGTCTACATCTGGATTTGTCTTTACCCTTAACGGATGTGCAGTTTGCTGGAAGAATTCCAAACAGGGGTCAACAGCGGATTCCACCACAGAGGCGGAATACATTGCAGCTTCTAAAGATGTAAAGGAAGCTATATAGATTAGAAAATTTATCACAGAATTGGGAGTAGTCCCAAGTATCGATAATGCGATTCTATTATACTGTGATAATACTGGAGCCATTGCGCAAGCAAAGGAACCGGGGGCGTATCAGAAGTCGAAGCATGTGGAATGCAAGTACCATATCATTTGAGAGATTGTGCCACGATGGGATATTATTGTGTGCAGGGTACCGAGTGGAGATAATGTAGCAGGCCCGCTTAAAAAGGCCATACCTCCGAAGTTATTTGATAAACATGTGGAGTCGATGGGTATTAGATACAATTGATATTGGCACTAGAGCAAGTGGGAGATTTTGTTGGGATTGGCGTTCAGAGCGCCAATTTTCTGTTGTATTTCCTTGTTAATACTCTTATAAATGTTTTATTATGAATAAAATAAGTAGTTTCTATAATATAATATATCTCTTGATATGGTGAAGACGTAATAATATTCACTATTTAAAATTTGACTTAAAACGGATACCGCCATATTGGTCGGTTGGTAATTCATTTTAATCTGGTTTAAACCTGACTAATCAAGGATACCGCCAGATTGGTCGGTTGGTAATTTTATTTTAATCTGGTTTAAACCTGACTAATCAAGGATACCGCTAGATTGGTCGGTTGGTAATTTTATTTTGGTTCCGCCTTTATGGTGGTTTATTTTGGTTCCGCCTTTATGGCTGGTTGGACTTAATTTGACTTAATCAGGATACCGCCTATATGGCTGGTTGGTAACATTATCACAAGTTTATATATTATTTAATGGGAGATATCTAAAATAGTAAATAGTAGAAGTTAATTCCTTTTACCTTAGCATTTCATTTTATTTTATTTACTTTACAATTTCTACTTTACCGCATTTTACTTTTGGCATTTTTACTTTATGTCTTTTATTTTACTAGCCCTAGTTATGTGTTGTAACTAAATTAGTTATCTGGGGTTGTGATGACTTTTAATATCACCGGTTTATAAGGGGTTAGATTATAGTTTGGGTAATATAAAGATTTATTTATTGAGTCTTAATCTTAATGCTTTTTATTAACTGGCTACTAATGAAATTGACTAGGTAAACTTAAAATGAACTAGACATAGGGATTTTAAGTTTAAGACCTTAGATTCAATAGCCCACGATCTTCCTTGAGGATAGATAACCCTTTAATAGATTTCCTTACAGGATAGGAATATATCTGTCGGGCGGAGGTAGCCAAATTGGAACTTAATCTTAATGAATCCAGGTAATTTGGTTGACATAGACATATGGTTCAATTGGATTATACTAGGTATTTGTAATTGACCATCGGAATAGGCTTTTACATAATTTAGTGTTCCAGGTTAATAAATCAATATATTACCCAGCTATAGGATAACCACTTCATCTTTAAATAATATTGGAATAAATCACAACCCTAGATAGTTTTTAATATTGAATTTTCTTAAAACCTACTTTCGAACAGTTTTATTTACTTGCTTTTAAATTTAGAATCGTCACCATTTCAAATCAATCAATCAACCTATTAGATACTAGTAATCATTTGACCTCATAAAATTAATAGCTTAGGTATTAAGTCCTCGTGGGATCAATACTTTTTATACTACTTGAACGATACGTATGCTTGCGTTATACGTGTGTGTTTACGCCAGTCAAGTTTTTGGCGCCGTTGCCGGGGACTTATTTATCTTTCACTATTAGTTTTAAGGTTAGATACTTTTACTTGTATCTAATTTCTTTTTACTTATTGTTGTTGTTTTCTTATGTTTCAGGTTCTCAGAAACTTCATGAGACGAACCAGAAGCTTTGAACTCCGACCGCTTGACCCAGAAATTGAAAGAACCATCAGACAGTTGAGAAGGGAAAGGCGAGAAGGCCAAGAAGCGAGAAGGCCAAGAAGCTTTAGTCAACATGGAACCTGAACCTTTGGAGGTTGCACCACTAATTCCCATTCGAGACAGAACCATTCCGGTGGTTGACAGACTCATTTCATGTATTGTACTTCCTCCCTTACCAGCAAATGCAGGTGACATCAAAACTTGCATTCAGATGATTCAGCAGTCAGTTCAGTTTGGGGGGAATGCAACTGAAGATCCTAATGCCCACATCAGCAACTTCCTGGAAGTTTGCGGCACTTTTAATTACAACCGAGAAGCTGAAGAAGCAATGAGATTGCGTGTTTTCCCATACTCCATGAAGGACAGAGCTAAAGCTTGGCTACAATCACTACCAGCGGGTTCTATCACAACTTGGAACACTTTAGCCACCAAATTTCTTGCAAATTACTTTCCACCAGCCAGAACTGGAAAACTGAGGAATGACATCACATCCTTTGTGCAACAAGATTCAGAAACTCTTTATGAAGCTTGGGAAAGGTACAAAGATTTGCTCCGGAAATGTCCTCACCATGAGATTCCAAAATGGCTTCAAGTCCAAACATTCTATAATGGACTTTCTGGAATAATGAGAACCACAATCGATGCTGCTGCTGGAGGAGCTTTAATGGCGAAATGAGAAGATCAGGCCTGGGAACTAATCGAAGAAATGGCCAACAATAATTCCTTGTGGCCAACAGAAATGAGCATGATCCAAAGAATTGCAGGAATTTATGAAAGTGGAGCGAATATAGCAGTCAACGCCAAGTTGGACAGATATGCAAATTCATGGAGACTCTTCCAATGGATCCACAAGTTCACCATATGGAGGAGCACCAGAACTAAACCAACTTGATGAGACGGTGAATTATGTCAATAATTTCAACAGACAGTGGAACAATCCATATTCCAACACCTACAACCCAGGGTGGAGGAATCATCCTAATTTTTCATGGAGCAACAATTCAGGGCAAAAGAACAATCCACCACATGGATTCCAACATCAGAACTATCCACCACCTGGATTCCAGCAACAGAAAAAAAGCCAGGAGCAGGCAAATGAACCAGGAATAGCAGAAGTGCTGGCTCAGTTAAAAAAGTACAATGCTATCTTTCAGAGCCAATCAGCTTCCATCAAAGCATTGGAGAATCAAATCGGACAACTGGCTAATGCTCAGAGTTACAGACCGCCAGGTAATCTTCCCAGCAACACAGAATCAAATCCAAGGAACCGAGGGAAGGAGCAATTTCAAGCCATTACCTTAAAAAGTGGTACTGAGATCAACAAAGATGTTGGAATCAAGGAAACAAATGAGGAAGTTCCAAAAGATGCAGTTCCACAGATGGAGGAAAAAGAAGCAAAGGAAAAAGAACAGATCATTCCACCTCCACCTTTTCCTCAACGACTTCAGAAAACAAAACTGGACAAGCAGTTTGCTCGATTCCTGGAGGTGTTCAAAAAGCTTCACATCAACATTCCATTTGCAGAAGCCTTGGAAGAAATGCCCAGTTATGTCAAATTCACGAAAGACATTCTTTCACGAAAACGGAGATTGGGAGACTACGAAACAGTAGCATTAACGGAAGAATACAGCGCCATCATTCAGAGGAAAATTCCCCCGAAGTTGAAAGATCCTGGCAGTTTCACTGTCCCATGCACCATTGGAGAACATTACATCGGTAAGGCTTTATGTGATTTAGGAGCCAGTGTTAACTTGATGCCTTTTTATATTTACAGGAAACTGCAGATTGGAGAAGCAATGCCTACCTCAGTTTCATTGCAACTTACTGACCGAACACTTGCATTTCCAATAGGTGTTGTTGAAGATGTGCTGGTCAAAGTAGACAAACTAATTCTCCCAGCATATTTCATCATCCTTGACATGGAAGAAGACAAAGAAATACCTATCATTCTTGGGAGACCATTCTTGGCTACAGGTAAAACTGTGATTGATGTGCAAAAAAGAGAACTGACCATGAAAGTGCAGGACCAAGAAGTGACCTTTAATGTTTTCAAAGCCATGAAATTCCTGAGCGATGAAAAGGAAGAAGAATGCTTTAGAGTTGATGTTGTTGATAGTATCGTTCAAAATACTAAGCCAAATCCCACAGACACACTTGAAGCTTGCATCACCAACATGACTGACAGCGAGCTAGATGCTGAAATCCCGGAATGTATCAACTACCTTGACAAACCATTATGATTCAAAGAAACACCACCAGTTGAAAGCTTGGAACTGCCAAAGAAAGATCGAATCAAGTCTTCAATTGAAGAACCACCACAGTTGGAGCTGAAGTTACTTCCGAGTCATCTCAGGTATGCATTTCTTGGAAACTCTTCTGAATTACCTGTTATTATTTCCTCTTCGCTAACATTGGAGCAGGAAGAAAAGCTACTGAGAGTGTTACTAGAGCACAAGAAAGCCATTGGCTGGACTATAGCAGACATTCGAGGCATTATTCCATCATTTTGCATGCACAAGATCCTCCCACAGTGGAGCATCAACGGAGACTTAATCCAATCATGAAGGAAGTCGTAAAGAAAGAAATAATCAAATGGTTGGATGCTGGCATCATTTACCCCATCTCAGACAGCAGTTGGGTAAGTCCTATGCAGTGTGTGCCGAAGAAAGGAGGAATTACTGTGGTTACTAATGAAAAAAACGAGCTGATTCCAACAAGAACGGTGACTGGATAAAGAGTATGCATGGACTACAGAAAGCTGAATAAAGCTACGAGAAAGGACCATTTTCCGCTACCATTTATTGACCAGATGTTAGACATATTGGCGGGACATGAATTCTATTGCTTTCTTGACGGATATTTAGGATACAATCAGATTGCCATCACCCTAGAAGATCAGGAAAAAACCACATTTAGCGTTGCTTTTGCTTTCCGCAGGATGCCATTTGGATTATGTAATGCCCCCGCCACTTTTTAGCGTTGCATGATGGCCATATTCTCAGACATGCTGGAGCAGAGTATGGAGGTTTTCATGGATGACTTTTCACTGTTTGGAGATTCCTTTGACCATTGTTTGAAAAATTTGGAACAGGTGTTACAAAGGTGCGAAGATACAAACCTGGTACTCAACTGGGAAAAATGCCACTTTATGGTGCAAGAAGGCATTGTTCTTGGACACCAGATCTCACAAAAGGGGATTGGGGTAGACAAACCAAAGATAGAGACAATTGAAAAACTACCTCCACCAACATCAGTAAAAGGTATTCGAAGTTTTCTTGGACATGCAGGTTTTTACAGGAGATTTATCAAAGACTTTTCCAAAATTGCAAAACCTCTTTGCAATCTTCTGGAGAAGGATGTACCTTTCAACTTCACCAAGGAATGCCAAGAAGCTTTTGAGATCTTAAAACAGAAGCTGGTTTCTGCCCCCATCATTGTAGCACCAGACTGGACCATTCCATTTGAAGTGATGTGCGATGCTAGTGATTTTGCTGTAGGTGCAGTTTTGGGACAACGCAAAGGAAAGATTTTCCACACTATTTATTATTCCAGCAGAACTCTGAATGAAGCTCAACTCAACTACACAACCACTGAAAAGGAGTTGCTTGCAGTTGTGTACGCTTTTGACAAATTCCGCTCCTATCTGCTGGGTCCCAAAGTGGTGGTCTACACAGATCATTCATTAATCAAATACTTGATCATGAAGAAAGATGCCAAACCCAGATTGATCCGTTGGATACTTCTTCTACAAGAATTTGACGTGGAGATTCGAGACAAGAAAGGGACAGAGAATCAGGTGGCAGATCATCTATCGAGGCTCGAGAATGGAGAAACAGCTGACAAAGATCGGTCAATCAAAGAAACTTTTCCAGATGAACAGCTGTTTGCCATGAAACAACAGGAAGTCCCTTGGTATGCTGACTATGTCAACTACATTGTGTCAGGAAAATGGCCGTTGGAATGGACAATTCAGCAACGGAAGAAGTTCTTCAAAGAAGTCAAGCACTATGTCTGGGATGAACCATACCTGTTCAAACGGTGTGCTGATCAATTATTGAGACGATCTGTTCCACATGAGGAGGTCAAAAGTGTTCTGCAGCACTGTCATTCATCACCATATGGCGGACACTCCAGCGAAAATAAAACTGTAGCCAAAGTCCTTCAATCAGGTTTGTTCTGGCCCACTCTTTTTAAAGATGCTTATCTTTTTGCTTTTCAATGTGACAGGTGCCAGAGAACGGGAAATATTTCCAGGAGAAACGAATGATCGTTGCAAAATATTCTAGAAGTGGAAATATTCGATGTGTGGGGTATAGATTTCATGGGACCTTTAATTCCATTATTCGGAAACCTGTACATCTTGGTTGCTGTAGACTACGTCTCCAAATGGGTCGAAGCAATTGCACTGCCATCCAATGATTTAAAAGTGGTGATCAAATTCCTTAAAAAGAGCATTTTCACTCGGTTCGGAACACCTCGTGCAATCATCAGTGATGGTGGCTCACATTTCTGCAACAGATACTTCGATGCACTCCTATCCAAATACGGAGTTACTCACAAGGTTGCCACAGCTTACCATCCACAGTCAAATGGACAGGTTGAGGTTTCAAATAGGGAAATCAAAAGAATCTTAGAAAGAACCGTTGGATCAACAAGGAGAGACTGGTCAACAAAACTAGAGATGCATTATGGGCCTACCGGATAGCTTACAAGACACCCATTGGTATGTCCCCATATCGATTGGTGTTTGGGAAAGCGTGCCTGACCGGCGTAAACACACATGTATAACGCAAGCGCACGTATCGTTCAAGTAGTATAAAAATATTGATCCCACGAGGACTTAATATCTAATCTATTAATTTTATGAGGTCAAATGATTACTAGTATCTAACAGGTTGTTTGATTGATTTGAAATGGTGACGATTCTAAATTTAAAAACAAGTAAATAACATTGTTCGAAAGTAGATTTTAAGAAAATTTAATATTAAAAACTATCTAGGGTTGTGATTTCTTCCAATATCATTTTAAAGATGAAGTGGTTATCTTAAAGTGGGGTAATATATTGATTTATTAACCTGGAACACTAAATTATGTGTAAGCCTCTGTCGATGGTCAGACACAAATACCCAGTTTAACCCAATTGAACCATATGTCTATGTCAACCAAATTATCTGGATTCATTAAGTTTAAGTTCCAATTATGACTACCCCCGCCCGACAGGTATATTCCTATCCTGTAAGGAAATCTATTAAAGGGTTATCTATCCTCAAGGAAGATCGTGGGCTATTAAGTCTAAGGTCTTAAACCTAAAATCCCTATGTCTAGTTCATTTTAGATTTACCAGTTCAATTTTATTAATGGCCAGTTAATAAAAAGCATTAGGATTAAGACTCAATAAATAAACCTTTATATTACCCAAACTATAATTTAACCCCTTATAAACTGGTGATATTGGATTTCATCACAACCCCAGATAACTAGCTTAGTTACGACACATATTTACAGGTAGTAAAAACTTAAATAAAATAAAAGACATAAAGTAAAATACTAAAAATTAAATACTGAAAAAGTAAATTGCTGAAAAGTAAATGCTGAAAGTAAATGCTGAAATTAAATACTGAAAATTAAATGCTGAAAAGTAAATGCT
Source organism: Zanthoxylum bungeanum (assembly GCA_019454045.1). Lineage (NCBI taxonomy): Eukaryota > Viridiplantae > Streptophyta > Magnoliopsida > Sapindales > Rutaceae > Zanthoxylum > Zanthoxylum bungeanum. The sequence continues at coordinate 26,531 of SKCR01007501.1, read as the reverse complement.
GAAAGTAAATTGCTGAAAAGTAAATAAAGTAAAAGTACAATAAAAGAAAATGCTGAGGTAAAAGGATCCGTTTTTATATTCCTTCTATTTTAGATATCTCCCTTAATATAATATATTAACTTTGCATGATAATTACCAACCAGCCATATAGGCGGTATCGAGATTAAGTCAAATTAATAATTAATTACCAACCGACCAATCAGGCGGTATCCAGTTTAGTCAGGTTAAAACCAATTTAAATAATTACCAACCGACCAATATGGCGGTATCCTCGTTAAGTCAGGTTTTAACTAGTTTATATATTATAATTAAGGGAGATTAATCTAAATATTAGTCATAAAAGTTTTACCTTTTACCCCAGCAAAGGGGAGTTACCTCCTCATTACTGAAAAGTAAAAATTGAAAATTAAAGAAAGAAAAGTATTGTGCGTAAAAGTAAATTGCGGAAAGTAAAAACTGAAAAGTAAAGAAAAGAAAGTACGAAAGCGGAAATTAATTACTGAAAGCTATAAATAAACAAACAAGATGCAATCTTCTTAGTATTCTTAAGGAATTCCTTAGAAGAAAGTATGAATTTTACAAATGAAATGGCTTGGTATTTATAGGTAAAATTTTGCCTCCATCAAATCATCCACCAAATCAATTATTAATTGCTCCACTAATCTCTTATCATGTTTGGTGATGATTTGATAATTTTTATTATTTATTTTTTAATTTATTTTTTGCTTTGAAAATGATTGAAAGTGACTTTAATAATTACACACTACACACTTCTGGATGGTTCATTAATTTCGGGGATGAAATCTTCAGAATTAGAAATTATTTTGTCTTTCTATGTTGTAGATCTTTGAGTCTTCTTTAATCTGACTGAACTTGAATCAGCTCAATCCAATATCTGAGTAAAAAGTTATGCCCAAAATACGACAGATGCGCAAAACTGGAATTTCCAAAACTGCACTTCGTCAAAACGCCCTTTCAAATTTCCAATCTCCAAAATTAAAATATCAAGTCCAATAATTGCCCTTATTTGACCCATATTTCATCCTAAATGATTTCATTGAGACCCGATATTATTTTATCTGCAAAATAAACTAAAACACATCAAAAATTTCATCAAACCCGAGAAACTAAATAAAATATTAAGTTAAAGGGGCGGTAAATATTGATATATTTTCCGCTCATCAGTGCCATCTTCCAGTTGAGCTTGAGCACAAGGTGTACTGGGCACTGAAGAAGTTGAATTTTGATTCACAAGCTGCAGGAGAAAAAAGACTTCACCAACTTAACGAATTGGAGGAATTTCACCTACAGGCTTATGAGAATGCCAGATTATATAAAGAAAAGACAAAGAAATGGCATAACCGAAAAATAGTGCACAGACAGTTGGAACCAAGGCAGCAGGTGTTGTTGTACAACTCGAGGTTGAAACTTTTCCCTGGAAAGTTGAAATCTAGGTGGTCAGGTCCATTTGTGATCACTCAGGTTTTACCTTATGGAGCTGTTGAGTTACTGGATCCTAACACCAACAACACATTCAAAGTTAACAGTCAGCGTGTCAAGCATTACTGGGGAGAATCATTTGACCGACAAAAAGAAAATGTCACACTTTCAGATCCAGCCTAACGTTCGAGAAGTCACGTCTAGCTGACGACTTTAAACTTAGCGCTCGCAGGGAGGCAACCCATGCAATTTTTGTATATATTATGATTTGGTGTGATTTAATTTTGTGTGTTTAGTTTTTGCAGATTAAGTCATTTCAAAATGGAAGAAGCTCTCGCAAATCTTCACAAGCAATTTCATTCTCTCCCTCAAAAATCTATGATGAAAGTTTACAAAGCTCGCTTGGAACGAATGAGGTTACTGACAATCCATGTTGTTCCTAATGACATTCGTTGGGTAATTGAAGCACGAGTCCGATTGGCAGGTGAGTCTTCTGACTCTTTTATTTCACATCTGCCTGGTTTTGGAAGAAGCATCTATGCAAAGAAACGTAGAGCTAAGCAAATGGGTGTTTGTTACAAATGTGCACGCTGGAATTGCAATACTCGTTGTCGTTATTTAGGAATGATGTCTGATAATCGCGAAGACAAAATTAAATTCATTAGGGATGGCTTGAGTAAGGAGTCTTTAGATGATATATCTTCGACTCTTGAGACGCATCCCAGTGGATATGTTCACACAGCCTTTCGCAAATTACATACACAATTTCAAAAAGAAAGACAACAGTTAAGTCTTGGGAATCTGACTCAAAAAGACCCTGTTTGCCAATTTATAAGAAAATTGGATGGGAAGCTTGTCACTGACGCATAGACGTTAATCAAGCTGTAAATTTTTGTACATATTATATCTCTTTGTCTTTTCCTAATAATTGTGTTTTGTTTTCTTGTTTTCTTTTATTTTCTACGACAGGATCCAGACCTTTTTGACTATCACGATTTATTTTACTGTTTAACTAATAATTGTCATTTGGCAGGTACTAGTGCTATTATTTTACTCACCCTTTTCAGGTGTTATAAATTCAACTCATCATTGCACATTTGAAGACATCCAGAGTAAAATATGGAAGCACTTCAAGAAGACGAGTTGAAAACATCTGTGTGTTTGCGGTAGTAGTGTTGGTACTAAACCATAATACGTAGAAGAAGCACATGAATTGGGTCGAGTCTTAGCTGCAAGAAATATGCACTTAGTATATGGCGGAGGTAATCTTGGACTAATGGGGATCTGATGAGTGGTAAATCTATCACTAATACCCACTAATTTAACCTAATATTTTGTATAGTTTCTTGAGTTTTGTGAATAGTTTGATGTGTTTTGTGTTATTTTGTAGATAAATAAAGTTTCAAGACATTCTGGAGGTGATTTGGGCAAAAACAGTGAAAATTGGACAGAAATGGCATTTTGGTAATTTCCTACGTCGCAACGCCAAGACATTCAGCGTCGCGACGCCAAACATGCGCCGAACAGTGCTAACGTGCGCCGGGTCCACAAATCAGAATCTGAGAAAAGTTTGACTTTGCTAACGTGCGCCGTGCCACGTGTCACCATCATAGCCGATCTGCTAAAATGTGACGTGCCACATGTCATCATCCTACGGTGCCGACAGTCATCATCGCCACATGTGCCACATGTCACTCCATGTCATTGCCACGTCATCAGCCACATCACCAGGTTGACCAAGTCAAACTGCCACCTCACCGCCACGTCATCATCAGCCAATCTGGAAGTGCCATGTGTCGCAATCCTACGGTGCCGACAGTCTCTTTCCCACATGTCGCCACATCAGCGCCACGTCAGCATCAATTATTGGCTATCTAATCCTTATCTGACATGTGGCGGATAAGAATCTAGCCGACCAATCAGAAGCCGCCACGTGTCACAATAATTGAGTCTCCAACAACCTCGCCACATGTCACCTTATCATCTTATCCAGAATCTGCAACCGACGAACCAGAGCATGCCACGTCGATAGAAGCTGGCGTAGCGACGCCAAAGGCCTCAGCGTCGCGACGCCGGATGCCTATCCGCGCCTATAAGTTGAGCTCGAGATTTCAGTTTTAGATGCACCACTCTCTCTCATCTCTTTGATGTAAAGAGAGAGTTTCTCTCTCTAGTTTCTTTTAGTTTTTTAGTTTTTTAGTTTTTTTTAGTTTTTTAATAATTTTAATTACGTTTTTTTAAATAGTAATTTACATTTTTTTTTACTTTTTACAGTTCTTACTATTCACCATGAGGAGGTAACTGCCCCAGCTATGGTGAAAGGTAATTCTTTTACTGTTACTATTTAGATTAATCTCCCTTAAAAATAATATATTCACTATTTAAAATATTGACTTAAAAAGGATACCGCCAGATTGGTCGATTGGTAATTCATTTTAATCTGGTTTAAACCTGACTAATAAAGGATACCGCCAGATTGGTCGGTTGGTAATATTATCACAAGTTTATATATTATTTTATGGGAGATATCTAAAATAGTAAATAGTAAAAGTTATTCATTTTACCTTAGCATTTTATTTTATTTTACTTTTCAGCTTTTACTTTATGTCTTTTACTTTTCAGCATTTTTACTTTATGTCTTTTACTTTTAAGTTTTTATTAGCCCTAGTTATGTGTTAGTTATCTGGGGTTGTGATGAATTCTAATATCACAGGTTTATAAGGGGTTATTTTATAGTTTGGGTAATTTAAAGGTTACTTATTAAGTCTTAAGCTTAATGCTTCTTGTTGTCTGATCACCAATAAGATTGATGTGGTAAATCTAAAATGAACTAGACATAGGGATTTTGGGTTTCACAGCCTTAGACTTAATAGCCCACGATCTTCCTTGAGGATAGATAGCCCTTTAATAGATTTCCTTACAGGATAGACATATACCTGTCGGGCGGGAGTAGCCATAATTGGAACTTAAACTTAATGAATCCAGATAATTTGGTTGACATAGACATATGGTTCAATTGGGTTAAACTGGGTATTTGCGTCTGACCATCGACGTTGGCTTTTGCATAATTTAGTGTTCCAGGTTAGTAAACTGATTTATTACACAAATATGAAATAACCACTTCATCTTTTAAATGATATTAGAATGATTCACAACCCTAGATCTTTGTGTCTTTTGTTATTTTCTTTAGTATTTTCTTTTGTCTTTTTATTTATTTATTTATTTAGCAATTCTACAATCAATCAAATCAATCAAGTAATCATTCTTTTCTCTCTCAATTAGATATCTGTAAATAAATAGATTCAATAATTAATAACAACAGTGGGAATTAAGTCCTCGTGGGATCGATATTTTTATACTAATTGAACGATACGTGCGCTTGCGTTATACGTGTGTGTTTACGCCGGTCAGGATCATTTCAAAGGCCGTACAGGAAAGAGGTAGTAACGTTTTGGGAATCATCCCAAAACCCTTGGCAGAGGCAAATCTTATTGGATCATCAAACGGAGAAGAGCTAATTGTGCCAGGTATGTATGAACGATTGGTAGAAATGATTAACCGCTCTAATGCTTTTATTGCTTTGCCAGGTGGCTTGGGCACATTGGAGGAGATTTTTATAGTGCTATCTTGGGCGAACTTGAACATACACCAGAAACCAATTGGGTTGTTTAACGTTGATGGATTTTATGATTTTCTTTGTGTGTTTCTTGATGATGCCCGGGGAAATGGGTTCGTGTCAAAACCTTTAAAAGAACTCCTCTTTATTGCCATAACTTCTCCAGATCTAATAGATCAACTCTTAGCCTATGAACCACAAGTTGACCATATCCTTTCAAAGATAAATTGGTCCGAAGACGATCGTGGTAAGAGGCGTCGTGTTAATCTAGATCTTAACCTTTAATTTCTTGTAGAATTTCAGCTAACCAGGTATTATCTTCTAAACTCTTCTTCTACTGTTTAAGACATTGGGGACAATGTCTCATTTAGGTTTGGGGGAGGGAATTAGTTGATTAGTACATTGTTTTTAGTTTGTGTGTTGTTTTTATTTTTAGTCCAAAATTTTTCGAAAAATACAAAAAAAAACAAAATTGAAAAATTTTCTAAAATTACAAAAATATTTTGAGTTTTTATTTTGACTAAAAATATGAAATTGGTAAGAGATAGCTGAGTAAGGAATTTCCAATTTTGAGACGTATTTCAAACCTATTTCGAAACAAGTTAATTTTTGTTTATTTCCTTTTGAATTATTTAATTTGTGAATTCTCCATAAAACTAACTAAAATGGATCTTCATATGCTCAGTTGACAGGTATTATCAACATACATGGAAACATACAGACATATGCTCAGTTGACAGGCATTATCAACATATTCAGTGCTATAGTTTAATTGGAAGAAGCATCTTAACAAAGCAATGGAGTAAAAAAAAAATCCGAGATCCGAGTTATTAAGTCTGTAAGGGTGTTTTAATACCTTGTGCCCTAAAACCAACTGGTTTGGGAGTCACTGGCCCAAAGCTCGCTACATGAATCAAAGATGCTGCAAAAATATATATATCTGAAGTCTGAGTAATTAAGTCTGTAGGGGTGTCTTAACACCTGGTGCCCTAAAGCCAACTGGTTTGGGAGCCACCGACCCAACACTCGTTACATAGACGGAAGGTATTGTATATAAATAAAAAAAAAAAGAAAAAAAATCAAAGAAAACATCAGAAAAATGAGAAAAATTATTCCATTGCTGCATAAAGGTGTGAATTCTGATAAAACTTTAGAACAAAAATATTACTCTCTTATCAACTATACTTGTGACTGTTGTGGGCATAAATGAGTTGTTTAATATTTTGTTAGCTGTGTATATGAAGAATGGTAAATATAATCGGAGAATTTACTTATTCAGTAAATTAGAAAGAAAGAAAACAACTAGTAACTTGGAGTAGAAATTTCACTTGATTAGTCACTAACTTCTTTATTCTCTTTTCGCTTGTCTTTTTGCTTTTGTGTGCATTAGTTTCACTACCTTTTAACTTTTGTAAAATGTTTGTGGGTATCATTATTGTAAACCCTCACGAGACTACAACTCGTCCACTAGGGAAACCTAGGGGTTTAAAGGCTTGTTACATATGCTAAATGCAACCGTGATCCCTACGAAAGTGGCTTAGTTAAATTTATTATGTGTTTTGCTAGAGGACTAGCAAAATGTTAGGTTTGGGGGTGTGATGAGTGGAAAATCTATCACTATTTCCCACTCATTTAACCTAATATTTTTTATAGTTTCTTGGGTTTTGTGAATATTTTGATGTGTTTTGTGTTATTTTGCAGATAAATAAAGTTTCAGGACATTCTGGAGGTGATTTGGAGCAAAACAGTGAAAATTGGAAAAATGGGCATTTTGGTAATTTGGGCGCTTCGCGACGCGCAAGACTTTGGCATCGCGACGCCTAACGTGCACCGGGTCATGCTAATGTGCGCCAGGTCAACGGATCAGAATATGAAAAGTTTGACTTGCTAACGTGCGCCGTGCCACGTGTCACCATCACAACTGATTTGCTAACGTGCGCCGTGCCACGTGTCATCATCCTACGGTGTCGACAATCACCATTGCCACGTGTGCCACGTGTCACTCCACATCACTACCACGTCATCATCCACATCACCAGTTGACCGAGTCAAAGTGCCACGTCATTGCCACGTCATCATCAACCAATCACCGCGTGCCACGTGTAGCAATCCTACGGTGCCGACACTCCCTTTCGCCACGTGTCGCCACGTCACTGCCACATCATGCCACGTCAGCATAATAATTGAGCTCTCAGCCGCCTTGCCACGTGTCACCTTATCTTCTTATTCGAATTCCCACGTGTCATCACCAGAGCATGCCACGCCTAACTGGTTTGGCGTCGCAACGCCCAGACCCCACTGATGCCTATAAATTCAGCTCGACGTTTCAGTTTCAGTTGTACCATTCTCTCTCATTTCTTTGATGTAAATAGGGAGTTTCTCTCTCTAGTTTCTTTTAATTTAAGTTTTGTAATTAATTTTAATTACTTTTTGTAATAATAGTGTTTTACTTTCTTTACTTTTTACAGTTTTTACTATTTACCATGAGGAGGTAACTTCCCCCTGCTAAGGTGAAAGGTAATTCTTTTACTATTACTATTTAGATTAATCTCCCTTAAAAATAATATATTCACTATTTAAAATTTGACTTAAAACGGATACTGCCATATTGGTCGGTTGGTAATTCATTTTAATCTGGTTTAAACCTGACTAATCAAGGATACCGCTAGATTGGTCGGTTGGTAATTTTATTTTAATCTGGTTTAAACCTGACTAATCAAGGATACCGCTAGATTGGTCGGTTGGTAATTTTATTTTGGTTCCGCCTTTGTGGCTGGTTTATTTTGGTTCCGCCTTATGGCTGGATTATGGACAAATATTACCACATTAATGGCTGGTTGGACTTAATTTGACTAATCAGGTTACCGCCTATATGGCTGGTTGGTAATATTATCACAAGTTTATATATTATTTAATGGAAGATATCTAAAATTGTAAATAGTAGAAGTTAATTCCTTTTACCTTAGCATTTCATTTTATTTTATTTTACTTTTCAATTTCTACTTTACCGCATTTTACTTTTGGCATTTTTATTTTGTCTTTTATTTTACTAGCCCTAGTTATATGTTGTAACTACATTAGTTATCTGGGGTTGTGATGACTTTTAATATCATCGGTTTATAAGGGGTTAGATTATAGTTTGGGTAATATAAAGATTTATTTATTGAGTCTTAATCTTAATGCTTTTTATTAACTGGCCACTAATGAAATTGACTAGGTAAACTTAAAATGAACTAGACATAGGGATTTTAAGTTTAAGACCTTAGATTCAATAGCCCACGATCTTCCTTGATGATAGATAACCCTTTAATAGATTTCCTTACATGATAGGAATATATCTGTCGGGCGGGGGTAGCCAAATTGGAACTTAATCTTAATGAATCTAGGTAATTTGGTTGACATAGACATATGGTTCAATTGGATTATACTAGGTATTTGTAATTGACCATCGGAATAGGATTTTACATAATTTAGTGTTCCAGGTTAATAAATCAATATATTACCCAGCTATAGGATAACCACTTCATCTTTAAATAATATCGGAATAAATCACAACCCTAGATAGTTTTTAATATTGAATTTTCTTAAAACCTACTTTCGAACAATTTTATTTACTTGCTTTTAAATTTAGAATCGTCACCATTTCAAATCAAGCAATCAACCTGTTAGATACTAGTAATCATTTGACCTCATAAAATTAATAGCTTAGGTATTAAGTCCTCGTGGGATCGATACTTTTTATACTACTTGAACGATACGTACGCTTGCGTTATATGTGTGTGTTTACGCCGGTCACTCACATTGAGTTGTATCATGACGTTGTCATTCTTAGACAGTTATTGGTCTAGGTTTATACTATTTGGTCAATAAAGTAAACCTGTTGAGACCGGTACATGTCGTATACTGGAATATTGGATTTCAATGGTTTCTCAATGAACCATGGGCCTTAGAGACTCGTATTGACCTGTAGGTGTTTATAGCAGATAAACATTGAACGACTTACCAAAGATTCTTAATGGATGCTACACCAACGTCAATAAGAATCTTCTCGGGTTGAGTATCATTTGTGATTCTTAGACATGAGATAACAATATGGGAACATGAGACATCTTCCACACTTAGATGACAGTCACGTCACCGATCTATTTAGATTAGACCTCCGTCTGTTTGTTGGGTGTGGACAGATCCTCAGGGTGTCCTGTGTGTGTCAAGATAGGATCCGTCAGTTCTGTGTACATAGCATAGGTTGTCCATATATGATTAACAATAAGATAAAAACCATGGGCCGGTGGTACACTTTAGAAGTGAATTCTAAGAGATCTTTTGGAGATTTCTAATATAGACGTCGACGAGATTGTCCCTATAGAGATTTGACATTTACATCTATATCTCTGGGATATATCCGGATACTTGTTATGGAGGAATTAAACATATGCCATAACCTCGACCTGTATGATTCAGCGAGTTTATCCGTGGTCGTCATAATTTACGGGTGGGTAAATTATGGACACGAAATTGGATTTCGTGACGGATATGCCTGAATCTATAGAGTCTCACTAGTGAAATATACTCGTAGAGCACTAGGGCAACTATTATGAATAATACGGATTATTTATAAGTCGTTTAACGGTTAAACAAAAATTACATGCAAATGGACCTAAAGGTCATTTCCTAATTAATGTGTATTTGTATTTAATCCATGATTTTATTAAATACACATTGATTAAATGTCAAATTGTGATACATATATCATAAATATATATATATGTATTTGGATATTTAAAGTAAAAATAATACATATATTTAAAATATTTATATTTAATTAATTATTTAATTATTTATTTGTTAAATAATTAAAGTAATTAAAAATATAAATATCTGTAGTTATGATATTTTTGGAGATGACTTTAGTTGCTTTATTTGACTTGTTGTAAATCATTAAATGAAGTAATGATCATATACACAAGTTGATAAAATTAACTTTAATGAAAAAAAAAATATCTAGATATTATATATACTCACAAATTTCGTCCAATGGCAATTTGGGAGAATATATACTATTTTGTTCCATTTTTCATTCATTAGATTAACAAGTTACCAAAAATATAACAAAAATAGTTGGGAGCAAAGTTGAAGAATCAAAGAAAAAGCTTGGAAAATATTTGGATTTTGTAAGTTTTTCTTAAACCTTTCAACTAAGAAATTATTTCTATCATGCTTAGCTTCAACATGTGTTGCTAGGATGTTGTCTCTAAATTTTTAGTTTGTGTTTAAATGGTTGTGAACTTGTTTGAAAGATGAAAGCATGTATGATAATTAAAGTGAGCTTATAATTGGTTATTAAGCTCTCTTTTGATTATTTGATAATCAAGTTTCCATTCTAGAGTTTCTAAGCCACTCATTGATGACATATAATTGTTCTTGAGTTGTTTCATGATGGTGAGACTTGTTTGGTGTGGTAAAAATTGAATTAACATATTGGATTTAATTAATTTGGTGTAATTTGTCAATTTGAAGAAATTATAAAATTTGGGTTCTTAACCCTTTCCAAATTTGGCGCTTTTCATATATGTGATGTATTATGGTCTGTATATGATGCATATTAATTTTTGGGTTGATTGGATTTGATCTTGACATATTTTGAACAAAAAATAGACCAAATTACAAAAACTAAAAATTAAGGGGCTGTTCGGCAATTTGAAAAAATTTGGGGATTTTGTTGCAATTTGTGCTTGATGTGTTGGACATGTTGGAAATCATTTTAGAATTGATTTAGAATCATCAAAAATTGTATTTGACAATTTGAGGACTAAAATGAACAAAATGTAAAGTTGGGTAAAACAGTAATTTTCAAGAAATATGATTTCTTGGTTAAATTTTCAGTTTTTAAGTATTGGGTAATTAAATAAATAAGTTTATTTAATTGATCCAAGAAAAATTATTGAAATCGGAAATTTTGATTTTCGCGTTCCGCTGCGTTATCGGATATTCCCTATAAAACCCCCACACATGTCTGCATAGATTACAGGAAACTCTATAAGGCCGCCAGAAATGACCATTTTCCCTTCCATTCAAAGATCAAATGCTAGACTTATTGGCTGATTTTCAGTACTATTGTTTCCTAGATGGCTATTCCGGATACAATCAAATTGCCATAGCATCATAGGATCAAGAAAATACAACATTTACTTACCCTTATGGTACATACACTTTTCAGAGGATGCCCTTCGGACTGTGTAATGCTCCAGCCACCTTTCAGCGATGTATGATGGCCATTTTCTCAGATATGGTAGATGAGACTCTATAGATCTTCATGGATGATTTTTCCGTATTTGGCTCAACCTTCGATCACTGCTTCCATAACTTATCCTTGGTTCTACATGGATACGAGGAGAAGAGTTTGTTGTTGAATTGGGGAAGTTCCATTTAATGGTTCAGTAAGGTATCGTACTCGGTCATAAGATATCCTCGAAGGGTGTGGAAGTGGATAGAGCCAAAATAGCAGCGATTGAAAAACTTCCACCACCAATAAATGTTAAAGGGGTATGGAGTTTCCTTGGTCATGCTGGATTTTATCGACGATTCATAATGAATTTTTCTAAGATTGCTAAGCCACTTTGCAATCTTTTGGAAAAAGATTCTCTTTTTGTGATGGATGAGGAATGCTTACAGGCCTTTCACAAAATTAAACAGGCATTGAACTCAGCTCCGATCATGATAACCCTGAATTGGAGTGAACTATTTGAAGTGATGTGTGATGCCAGTGACTATGACGTTGGTGCAATGTTTGGCCAAAAGCGTGACAAGATTTTCAGAGCAATCTATTATGCAAGCAGAATGCTGGATAATGCCCAATAAAATTACACCACCACCGAGAAGGAAATGCTTGCGGTCGTGTTTTCCTTTGATAAATTTCGACCCTATTTAATTGGGACGAAGGTCATTGTCTATAGATACCATGCAGCTATTCATTACTTGTTTCAAAGAACGATGCCAAACCTCATTTGATACGATGGGTCTTTCTGTTGCAAGAATTCGATCTTGAAATATGGGACAAGAAGGGGAGTGAGAATGTGGTTGTTGATCACCTATCTAGAATCAAGCCCGAAGCCCCCAGTGATGGCATTATTCAAGAGGTTTTTCCTTATGAGCAACTCTTTGAGGTATTTATAAAAATTTCCTAGTTTACTAATTATGCCAATTATTTAGCTTGTGGAGAATTACCCCCGGATAGTACTTACCAGCAAAGGAAGAAATTCCTCCATGATGTAAAGTTTGACCTATGGGATGAACCCCTACTCTTCAAGAGATGCCTATATCAAATAATTCGAAGATGTGTCGCAGCTGAAGAAGTCAAAGAAATCTTCAATCAATGCCATTATGTCCCTTATGGAGGATACTTTGGAGCTACAAGAACTGCTGCTTAGGTACTTCAATCTGGATTTTATTGGCCTACACATTTTAGAGATAGCTATCATTTTTTCAAAACTTGTGATCGTTGCCAACGACTTGGAAACATCTCCAAGCGCCAGGAATTACCTTTAACTAACATCTTAGAGGTCGAAATATTTGATGTATGGATAATTGATTTTATGGGGACATTCCCCCCTTCATTTGGACAAACATACATTTTATTAGCAGTTGACTATGTATCCAAATGGGTGGAAGCTATTGCAACATCTACCAATGATGTGAGGGTTGTCATCAAGTTCGTACAGAAGAACATCTTTACCAGATTTGGTACCCCCAAGAGCCATCTTGAGTGATGAAGGTACACACTTTTAAAATAAGATTTTCAATGCTCGTCTTGTAAAATATGGCGTGAAGCATAAAATCGCGTTGGGTTATCATGCTTAAACTAATGGCCGAGCTGAAGTATCTAATTGGTAGATCAAACAAATTCTTGAGAAAACGGTGAATATCAACCGAAAGGATTGGTCCATGAAGCTTGATGTTGCCTTATGGGCCTATCGGACTACTTTTAAAATGCCTATCGAGATGTCACCATACCGATTGTTCTTTAGAAAGGCGTGTAACTTGCCTGTTGAATTGGAGCATCGCGTTTTCTGGCTGGTTAAAATATTGAATTTCGATCTAAAGGCAATAGGTGGCCAGCGCCTTCTTCAACTAAATAAAATGACGGAATTCCGCAATGATGCTTATAAGAATGCCAAGATCTATAAAGAACGAACAAAGCAGTGGCATGACAAACAAATCCTCCATTGAGAATTTAGTCCAGGCCAGCAAGTGTTATTATTCAATTTATACTCAAACTATTTCCGGGTGAACTAAAATCGTGATAGTCTGGCCCTTTTACCATCAAGAAATTCTTCCCATATTGAGCGATTGATGTACAGTGCCAGGATGGGCGAGTTTTCAAAGTTAATGGTCAACGCATGAAACAATACTATATGGCTGAAGAGAGAACGATCGACAACATCTTTATTGATGACCCGAAGTAAGAATGGCATGATGTTAGGCTGAAGACAATAAACCAAGCGCTTATTGTAGCATCGCGACACGTTGTGCAAAACAGGCATTTCTAGAGGGCTAGGCGTCGCAACGCTCAATCTGGCATCGTGACGCATCACCCAGCTTTTAACTCCACCTCAGTGACAAACTAGCCATATCATATGGGGCAGGGACGCTAACTCAGAGTGTTTGACCACATTCAACTTCATAGTGCTCAGCAACAACAGGTACAAGATTTTCTTTACTATTCCTTGTAGTTCTAAACAATTATGCTAGTTTGATTTTCACCGAAGCAAGAACATTAGTGGATGGATTTCCTTTATTTCGCCCAAATAGACCCTAAATTCTTTTCTTGTGTAGTCCTAAGATTGTGAGGTTTGTGACTTGAAGATTAGGTAATTATTCTTAAGACATGTATGGAGTAGAATGATAACAAGTGAAGGAAACAAGTTTTTGATATCAACCTTGCCCACCTAATGTTTGATGAATTGCCCCAAATATAATTCTTGCATCAGTTGAGAAGTTTGAGTATGTGGTGTGGTGTGTAGACACTATTGGAGCCAAGAGTGCTACTCTGGCCCCAAAAAAGAAAAAAAGGCCTTATACTCACTTACTTACGACCCGAGTGTTTTTGGAATGAGTAGACGTTTAATAATTTCAATGCATTACTTTCAAAGAACCTAATTCGAGAGCGGGGAATTAGGGTCTCCATTACGCATGATCCCGATATAGCACAAATAATTCAAAATCGGGGATGGGAAGAATTCACTAAACCTCCTATTGATGCGATTATGTCTATGGTTCGAGAATTTTATGCAAGTTGGAAGGTGCGCCATGAGGGCATGAAAGTGCTTGTTAGAGGCAAAATGGTACAGTTCAACCAACACACTATCAACATATTTTATCAGTTGCCAGACATTGACGAAGATGAGTATAATGCATATTTGGAGGAGGACCTTGATTATTAGGAGATCATAACTACCTTATGTGACGAAGGTGCTATTTGGAAAGCAAATCAATGAGTAGCGATGCACTTTAACAAGACAGCTTTGGAGAAGTATGTTAAGACTTGGTTTTTTTGCATTTCTGCCAAACTTATGCTAGCCAGTCACACATCTTATGTGACCAATGATCGTATCGCTCTCACTTATGCAATTATCACTGGCAAATTTATTAATATTTGGCGCATAATTCAAAACTCAATCATTTATGCTGTAAGGGGTACGACTATACTTGGCCTTCCTCACCCGTCTCTGATCACTGATTTATGCCACAATATGGGGTTACATGGGACAAGAGTGAAGAATTGCTCACTGCCTAGGTTCCGATTGATGCAAATAATCTTGTCCGTTATAAAAACAATGACGATGATAAAACACAAGATTCCAGGCCTTCCAAAGTGGCTAGTTCTTCCTGAGGTGCGAGTTCAGCCCATCCTCGTCCATTGATGACTCCTACATCTCGTCTTAATTTGGGCGAACTACAATCCTTACTTGAGAAAGAGACACGATGTCATAGACAAAAAAAGTGAATTTTTCAGGAGCAGGTTGACAACTATATAGCTTATTCTGTGGACTTTAACTCTGCCTAAGTGGAAATGTTTGAGAACAACGAGCTTAACTCAGGAGCTAATGTAGTGCGTTTCCCTTCACCACCCGTCTTTCCACCATATCCAACTGATGCGTCTGAAGAGGATGATGGTTGATGATGTCTGTTTCAAGTATGTGCCTTCAACCTAGATTTTCTTTATTTTGAGCATTGGGGGCACTGCTCGATTTAAGTTTGGGGTGTTGTGTGGTGTTTATTATGTTGTGTTTCATATTTATGTTATTTTTCTGGTTTAGTTTCATTTATTTCAGTTATGTAATTGTGTGAATTTATAAAAATAAATAATAATAATAATAATAATAATAATAATAATAAAATATATATTATGGGAAGGATGAATGTCGTCTCAATGATTAGGTTGTGTGCTTAGTATGAAATATTAGAAAACGATAAGTGGTTGAATGCCTTTTATCCTATGCATTGAGTAGGTAATCTAGGTTAGACTATTAAGCACATAAAATATAGGTTTCTAGCAGTAAGAACCTACGTAGATAACAAATTGATTAGTTGAATAAATTAGCTGGAGATGAATGATTGTTTGCTTAGATATCTATCTCCGTTTATAATTATTCATGGTATATGATATGGCTAATAAGTATAAAAAAAATCACCACATATAACCGATTAGCATGGAACTATCCATAGGCGAGTGTTAGGACCACCATAAGGAGAAATGCTACCTTAAAGGGTAGGTGGGTGAAAAAAGACCATATCATAAAGAGCTCAATGGGCAAATATGGAGAAAATTTGAGATATCTTTGTTAGTTTGACCCATCAGATGCACATTTTTGAGATGAAATCACCAAGTTAGCTCCTTTAGGATTCAAGTTGTGACCAAACCTTAAACACACACGCACATTGTGAGTCTGACTTAGATAATTTATTCAAGACTTTGGATTTAAGTTGAATCACACTTTGAAGGTTTCTTTGTTTTCATTACTAGGCATTCTCTGAGGACACTCCTTGCACTAGACTTTCCAGGATTATTTTATTATTATTATTATTGTCATTTTTATAATTTTGGATGACTGCATGTGCATGTTTATAAGTCGTTTGTGGGTATCGTCTCTGTAAGTTCTCACGAGAATATAACTCATCCACTAGGGTCGCCTAGGGATTTAAAGGCTTGATGCATATGCTAAATACAATCATGATCCCTACGAAAGTGGCTTAGTTAACTTTATTGCTTTAGTTTATTTTTTTACTTTGTTTTTATTTTGCCTTTTGCTCGGACTAGCAAAATCTTAAGTTTGGGGGTATTTGATAAGTGTTATTTACACACAATTATTCATACATCATCAGCTTATTATTTTGTTAGATTCCTTGTGATTTAATGTATTTTGGAGTTGTTTAATGTTTTATTCATATACAACATTAGAGCATGGATTTGGAGCGATTGTACGGGTTTTGGGAGCTTATGGATCCTTCAAAAGCACGCGGGAAAAGTAGACACAAGCTGAACATACTCATCCTGGGAAAAAGGTGTGGCATCGCAACGCCTAACATGCTTCACACAATTGTCCCGAGAATTTGGCACTGCGACGCCAACTTCTGGCATCGCACATTGCGGTGAATTTTCACAGACCTCAGAATTAGGAGTAGCGCATGCGCAACAACACTCTAGGGTTTCCTATAAATATAACATTACGTCCAAAACCCTAGAGAGGCTCATTAGACACAACAAAAGAGTTCAAAGAAAAAAATTGAGAGATCCTAAGGAAAAGATTGAAGAACAAGGGAATGAGACAAATGTGGTGAAGTCCGGAACTAAAAGGAATTTGATTTAGGTTTTACTCTTTATTTTTCTTCTTCAAACTTTTCTCATTATCATTATATTATTGACTCAGATGTTATTGTTCTTTAATTTAGCTATGAACTAATTCTATTGTTCTAAAGTATGACATAGCCTAATGCTTGAAACTATGTATTGATTGCCAAATAATTTTTATGAAGTTTTCATTCAGTTTATTTATGTTTTCTAGTGCTTAATGCTTTTTATTTGCTGGCCATAAATTGGATGATTGTATATTTGAAATCTATCACTCGGGAGAGAGGATTGTGAATAGGACCAAGAAAATATAATCTTGGAAGTTATATAGTTCAGAAGAATCTATAAATTATTTGAAAGCCGTTAAAAAAGAATCACAAGGCATAATGAATTGTTAATTATTATATTTTTATAGGGATATTGAAGTCGGTAATTAATAATCTTTTCACTATTGCTCGGGATAAGGAGTGAAATACTATATGATTCTTGGCTTATAAAATTAGAAATTTGTAACGATCGGTAATCTCGACGACCAGTGATTTCAGAGGCTGATTTAGGTTCTGATTTCAAAGGCTGATTTAGGTTCTGATTTTCAGAGGCTGATCTACGTTCTGATTTTTCAGAGGCTGATTTAGGTTCTGATTTTCAGAGGCTGATTTTCAGTGTTTGATTTCAGAGGTTACTTTTCAAGGTTTGATTTCAGAGGCTACTGGTCAGGGTCTGATTTCAGAGGTTACTTTTCAGGGTCTGATATCAAAGTCTGATTTTCAGAGGCTAATCTTCAGGGTCTGATTTCAGAGACTAAGTTTCAGGGTCTGATTTCAGAGTCAGATTTCAAAGGCTAAGTTTTTAGAGTCTGATTTCAGGGTCTGAATTTAAAGGCTAAGTTTTAGGGTCTAGATTCAGAGTCAGATTTCAAACTTCACTAGGGTTTTAGAAACAACACACAGCCGTCAAAGAACATGCTTATTTCTTCAACATATGCTAAATAACAGAAAATATATGACGAACGGATATGAAGAATAGAACAAAAACTCAGAACTGGAAAATGATAGAAGATGAACTGATATGGAAAACACAACAAAATCAGATCCAGAAATAAACAAAACGAAAACAGAAACAAGATCCAATAAGAACTGAAACGAAAATAACAAGAACGAAAATAAAAACAGAATCAAACAAAAGAAAAGATAGGAAAAATCATACCTTGGAACCCTGAGCTCTAGATACCAAATGACAAGAAACCCACTTGGATTCGAAATCCAAGCAAACCCCAAGCAACGGACAGAACCCCAAGAACCGCGAATTTGATTTTGTGGAAACAAAACCCTTCCAAAGCCACGAAGAAGACCCACAAAGAACTTGCCCTTGAGAACCTTTAAGATGAACCCTTGTAGTGTTTTGCTAGCAATGTAGACCCCACTAAGTTTGCCAAAACTTAGATAAGTCGATTCAAACTTGAAAAGGGGAATCCCTCCCTTACAAGAATTCGGCCATAGCCAAAGCTTTAAGCTTTTGAGTTTTATAAATTTCGTTGATTGTTTCTAAAATGAAAAAGAAAGAAAGCTTAAATAGTGATACAAATGAAACCATAAAGGCATAAATACAACAATGCCCCTAAAGGCTAAATTACAAAGATACCAAAGTCTTCAAGTCTTCAAAGGCCTTTGAAGCTTCATTCAAAACTGATTTGGGCCATGTGAAGTGGCTTTGGGCCCTCTCTATTGAAGCCCACATGCGTCTCTATTTGTTTGTTGCAATCGGCCATAAAACTCTGAACTAATCCCGCCATTGCTTCTCTGAGTCTTTTGGTCCTCTGCCTCGTAATTGGCCCTTCTGGTACTTGTAATGAGTCTTTTGCTTTGTTGTCGGCCTGGATCATGTCACATAGCCTAATGCTTGAAACTGTGTATTGATTGCCAAATAATTTTTATGAAGTTTTCATTTAGTTTATTTATGTTTTCTAGTGCTTAATGTTTTTTATTTTCTGGCCATAAATTGGATGATTGTATATTTGAAATCTATCACTCGGGAGAAAGGATTGTGAATAGGACCAAGAAAATATAATCTTGGAAGTTATATAGTTCAGAAGAATCTATAAATTATTTGAAAGCCGTTAAGAAAGAATCACAAGGCATAATGAATTGTTAATTATTATATTTTTATAGGGATATTGAAGTCGGTAATTAATAATCTTTTCACTATTGCTCGGGATAAGGAGTGAAATACTCTAGGATTCTTGGCTTATAAAATTAGAAATTTGTAACGATCGGTAATCTCGACGACTAGTGATCTCGGTTACTGTTTTATTCTAGGATGAATGTTACATAATACAAATTATGTTTGAATACTTATACTCTCATGAAATGACCTGGGAGAAAATCGGTAAATTCTTCGAAATCCCGATACGGGAGGGTACGATATTCCATTCCGAATAGCTCATGGATTTTGGACCGTAACCTTTTCATATGAACTTCGATTCTTATGAAATTTATATCGTCGGAAATTTAAGACCAAGACTCACAACTTTCACATTGAACAATTTTCTAAATTCGAACCTGAAGTAGGTCAAAAATCGCGATTTCCATAATTGCTACAATAATTTCAAGAATGGACTAGAAATGGGACATGTGACAAAATCTCAACCACTCATTTTTTCACAAAAATCACCCACCTTGCCTATAAGTAAGGCACTGTTCAAGCATCCCTTGAGAAGTGAAAAACGTGAACTTGAAGTGAAGCGAAAATCTTCAAAATTTTCTTCATTTCCATAAAAATAATGAAGGAATGGTGATGAGCTCTCAAGTTTTCTTGGTGAAGTAAGCTTCCATTGTCTTTCTATCTTCTCAATTTTCAATTTTGAACAAAGAATATAAAGCCATAAATTCTCACCTTATAAACCCTAGAACTTGGGATTGTTAAATTGGCTTTAATTGGGTCGCTAGCATGTATTTTGGTAAGTAAATGATAGTATTATTATGGATTGAGGCTTTTGTATTTGTGAATGTATTGGGGGGGAAGTTGAATATGCTTCTTATGTGTTATTGATAAATTGGTATGTAAGTTGGGGTTGAATATGCCTCTTGAGTAAACATAGTGTAGTTAAAGAGGTTCTTATATGAAGGTTTTAGTGTGGGAAGTATGTTGGAGTAAGTTAGACTTGGAATAGTTGATATTAGGCCCTGAAACTGGCCTCGTATTGTGACGCCAATCACTTCATACCGCAACGTATTCTTCGATGTGCCCGTAGCGACGCGCATGGAATCGCGTCACGACTTGAACCAAAACAGCTCTATGTCTCGGCTTTCTCCAGGTCACGTTGCGACGCGCAAGTCTTTACGTCGCGACGCATGGCCATTTTCCAAAATAATATTTTTTTTTTTTACAAATTCAATTTCGACTCAGGATATTAGAGACCGCCTGAAGGACTTCTTATCATCTTATATACACGTAAATTACCATGACACAAATGAAAAACCCAATGTAGCGACGATTGTTTCAAAATATATTCCACGATATGTATTCTAATTAGTTGCCTATTAAAATTTATTGTAGGAACCACAAATTCCTTTGGTAATATGAAGTTATGCTTGCATGACTTCAAATCTGTGAGTGGACCTTCCTTTTCAAAGTTGATTTTACTTATATGTTTTGATACCAGACTTACTTTTTAAGCACTTAGGGCGTTAGCCAAATCATATTTCAGTTGTTTTAAAGAATAGCATGTTTCTAAAAGTTGGGTTTTATTACATGATGAGTTTTTTAAAGAACGACTTTAGAACTGGAGTTTATGTTTTCGAGGCATGGGGAAAAACCTACCTCAGTATGTAACTTGATACAGACGTGGAATTAATGGATGACATGTGCACAGGTAGAGGACTTGAGGGATGGTGATACGTAACGCCCCCAGATCCTAGTTCAGGACTAGGGATGACATATGTCCCTAAATCCTAGATTCAGAGCTTGGAGGGCAACATAGATTCGTAACCCAGTTCTAGTTCAATTGCTTGGGGGACGGCGATACGTAACACCCCAAGACCATTAGTTTCATAGACATTAGTGGCATGTTTTGGGGGACGGTGATACGTAATGCCTCATTGTCATGGATTTGAACTCATGGCTCTAGTTAGGCGTATAGAGGGAAGGTGATACGTAATGCCCTATGCGTCAGGTTTTTTAGAGACATATATCAGATTTTAGAAAACAGTTTTCAGAGATAAGTTTGCAGATACAGATTTCAGAAATAGTTTTCAGAGAAAATTTCTCTAGAAAAGAAAGTTTTCAGAAACAACAGCTTTATAAGAGGCTTTCAAAAAAGATTTTCACAAAGATTTCTAGAAAGAGAACGACTTTCAGGAAATAAAAGTTTTCAGAAAAGATTCGAATTGATTTCTATAAGATGAGTTTTCATAAAGTATTTTAGTTTTCATTTTAAGACTGTCCACTCACTTAGATCATTCAAACGGTCTAACCCCCCACTCCTAGTTTCTTTGTTTTGTAGGTTACTCAGAGAATGAGCTTGGGAGGATGGATACTGATGGCAATCACTAGGGTATGGAGTCCACCAGGTCAAGTCAGAGATATAGAATCTAGATGGAGTTAAAGAGAAGTCATGTATCAGTCATTGGTATCGTGTCAGTCGTCGTATAAGGATAAAATGTATATCAATATAGTTACAAAAGAAAGTGTTATTGAATATACTGTTATTGATGTTAAACTCGCACATCATGTTGTCTAGTTTGGGCATTGGTTCCATATACGGAATTATGTTAAAGAAAGTATCAGAATTGTTTGTAATTAGAAGGTCAGTGGCTCAGGGAGATAATACGGCATATTCCATACCGGTATCATCTCCGGATTGGGGATGTTACAAAGATGGTATCAGAGCATAGTCTAGGGAGTCAGTGATTGCAGTGGGCAAAGTGTCGGGGTCTGGTCTACACAGTATGTCCGGGATACCCGTATACGAGGTACTACCTCTCCAGTATTTGATCGTCGCATACGTCCTCAAGTCATATAGACATATTAGTAAGCATTCCTAAGGCTACTTGAAATTCTTCCCAATAAGTAACCCTAGTTCTTGCTCTAGTTACGAATCATTCTATGATTATTCGAAATTTTTATTAAAATATCAAGTTAAGCTATGAAACTAGAAAATACAAGTACTAAGAATAGTTACTTAAGGAAGTGGGGAAAAGAAAGCTATAAGGAAGGAAGAAAAGATGCATAGATGTTTAAGTAGCCAGAGACAGAAAAGTAAAGAGACAGAAAGAAATAGTAAAGTTCTAAGGATACCCACCCAGGAAGGTAGGAAGAGAAAGAGAAAGCTATAAAGAAAAGTAAGGAAAAATATATACATGCTCAAGTAACCAGAGACAGTAAGTGGGAAAGATATAAGAAATATAGGATAAAGGGAATACTAGAACTTATAGTAGTAAAGAGAATATAGCAAGCCTCAACAAGAGTAAAATATTGAGTAAACCTGAATAAGATTATTTCGTTTCTACTAAGAATCCATCAGAAAACTTCTTCTGGTAGACCCAATAGCCATGAGTATCTCTTATAGATACCAAGGTTTTCCCCCGAATAGTGAAAATAGGCATAAAAAAAAAAGAAGTAAAAAATCAGGATTATTCAATGTATAAGTTCTAGATACCCAAACTCAGATCTATGAGCAAGTAAAATGAAAGACGTTAAAGAAGTGATTTGTTTCCTAAAAGAAACTGATATAAGGTAAGATCTGATTTACCAAAATCCTCACCACCTAGTGATTCTAGTAAGGAAGTTGTCATGATAGAGCCTATCTCATACCTATTCTTCATGAGTAATAGACTCTACCAGGACATAGGAAATTATAATAGAGACAACGATATCCATCAGGATGTAAGAGCTTATCCCAATCCTTTTTCTAGTATAAGTGAAAATAACCGTATGAAAACTCGGTATCCATAAAGCTATAACCTGAGACAGAGACAGTGAACCTTGAGGGATAGATCACCCAGAAAATGATTCGAGGAAAGCTTCTGAAGTTAGGAAGAAGAGGACCTCGTATAGTCCAAGAATCTAGGCAAGTCAGTACGAGGCTTGCAGTATTTATAAATGTCCGCAGAATAGACCAAACATAGCATAAACCTATAAATTAGATTAATGCAAGTAGGAATTTATGGAAGTATAAAAAGGAATAGACCCGTGAGGTTGGAGATGATTAGGAATTACAATGATACCAGTATGAACAGTAGGAAAGAGTGCCATAGTTATTGCTTATGGCAAGAGTAGAGAGCAGAGACCTGGAAAGTAGCCAATAAGAATGAACTATCATTCACCTTGACAGCACGACATAGAAACAAAAGGTAGGATTTGAAAATAATAAAGAAAGCTACGGAAAGTAATAAGGAAGTTCAATGTATATAGTAACAATAGATGATTTGGCCTAAGACAATAGTGCAAATGGAAACTTCAACATAGTTGATCAGAATTATAGAAACCTTAAGACTTGGAGTAGTCCACGCAGATTCCGACAGTATAAGCGATAACTCTTCTGCCTAGTAGGTTTATAGGTAACCAATCAGATTATCGTTAGAGATAGATAGTTAACATAAACATGTATTTTTTTCAGATCTTCAAGGAAAGAAAGTATCCACCCCTCAACTTAAAGTTTAACAAGGACTTGAACAAGTAAAGAAGAGCATCAAACAAAATAAACAGACCACGAAATAGCTAGACAGCCGAATCATTTAGTTCAACGGAGCATAGATAAGAAACATGAGATATGATAGTCTGAAGTCATGGTGAGTTGAGCCAAATATAGAAATTATCATTGTATTGGGGACCCTTAAGGGAGTTAAGGCTCGAGAGCATAAGGGGACCAGAGAGAGCGATTCCCATAAATATAGTAGATAACGTTTAAGGATGTCTTATCGTACTGAGTCGAAAGAAATAGATGGAGAGCAGTACCTAAACCAAAAATTTATTAGAAATGTCTTAAGCAAACGAAATTGATATAGTCTCTTTGAGAGTAAAGATGATAGGAGTTCAAGGAACTGAGATAAGAAAGAAATCTATGTAGCAAATTAAGCTTCTTAAGGAGGAATAAGAAGATGGAATATAATAGGACTTTGAGAAAAACTAACGACTTAAGGTAGTTAAGAAAATGAGATAACATGGTAGATTATTGTAGAGAGCATGACTCTAGAGAAGGTTCATAATAAGAAGTAGTATCACCAATAGTTGGAAGGAGGAACAAAAGTGAAGTGAAGCATGAAACTCGAGTAGTATCTAGTAGAAGAATTTTAATACGACAGTCGATGCCAGATAGGTAAATATGAGAGTTCTAGGCTTATAGATAAACAGCAAGTACAACTACTGTATGGGTAGGTAGTGAGACTACCATCACCAGAAAGACATCAAGACCAATCCCCACCCTCCCAACCCTCGACAGACAACAGCAACAAAGATAAACCTTGGTTATTACCATAAAGGTATTCCCAGAAACAAATGGATACGCAGTAAAAATAGGACCAAAATATAAAAGTCTTCATATTTAGTACAAGAATGCGGTAAATAGGAAGAAATTGATGTTAAGTAATTAGAAGAAATTTAGTCAATATGAGATGATTAAGAGAGAAAATAGTAGTTAAGCAATTACGGAATGCAAAATAACTAGCGATAGACATAACCGGAGAATTGTAGGAGTTGATACCCCTACGGATAGAAAGACAGAAGCATAGACCACATAAGTTAAGGTATATAATATAGTATGAAAGAAGACAAATGACAACTAATAGACTATTTGAAGAAAAACTGTCGAAGTAAGATGACACTAGAGAATATATTAAATAAATAATGTCAGAAGTACACAGGTACTAAAAAAAACTTTTCATAGTTAAGCCCAATAGTGCTATAGAATGGCAAACTTCTCAGCATTGAGATAAGATTGAAAATTTCATCAAAGAAGAAACAAAAAGTATATAAGTAATGACCAGAACCAAGTAGTAGGAGTTGACATTAATGGTAAGGAATAATATCTTGAGAGTTAGAATGTTTGGAAAACTCTGAAGATGAGCCTGGAGTATCTAGAGAGCTTGACTATAAGGTACTAGTCCCTAGGATCGGTAGAGATTAAATAGGGTAAAGGATGAAATTATTAGTGAAAAGTAAAATCAACTTTAAGAAGAAAAATGACAGTTAAGCAGTAAAGTTAAGAAGATTAATACCAAGTTCAGGTTGAGCATGTAGATTTTACTAGAAATAAGAGTTGTCCTTAATCATGAGCTATGGGAAAATGTGAAGAAACTTAACGATTGGAAGTATTATCACCTCTAATAATACGTAGGCACTAGATGAGAAGGGATGAGAGAAAAAAGAGAGAAGAATTTAAGCTATACTTGATGTTGGAAGAAATAAAATTATCGGTTGAGGTACCAAGAATTGTAGTGATACATTAAGAAAGATGAGTAATAGGAGCACTAAGTGATATTAAAATTAGTGTTATTATAGCAAAAAATATAAGGGATAAAAGAAATGATTCAATTCGAATGGTCATGGATATGCCACTATTAGCATAAACATATTGAATTCATGAAGTACTTTACAAGTTAAGTACATGTACCAATTCGAAGGAAACCTAAGCTCATATCATGAAGAATTGAGTGTTTCTAATACACCCTGCAAGACATTATATAGTATGAAACAAGAGACAAATACAATTTTATGAAGGATACCATTCATTAAGAAGTCTAGAGCTATGGCACAAACCCCTAGAGCTGAGCATTTATTCACAAGAATCAAATGGAGTATATCGAGGTAAGATATTCCCAAAAGTCTTAGCATCAAGTTCTTGAGAAAAATAGTAGAAAGTAAGTAATGGGAAATAAGAGCAGCAGAGGCCAGACCCTTTCAAACCAAACTAAGCCTAAACAATTTAACATCAGAAGGGATTCGAGGACAAATCCCGTTTAAGGGGGGAGAATTTGTAACGACCGGTAATCTCGACAACTGGTGATCTCAGCTACTTTTTCATTCTGGGATGAATGTTACATAATATAAATTATTTTTGAACACTTATACACTCATGAAATGACCTGGGAGACAATCGGTAAATTCTTCGAGATCCCGATACGGGAGGGTACAATATTTTACTCCGAACAGTCCATGGTTTATGGGCCTTAACTTTTTCATACGAACTCTGATTCTTATGAATTTTATATTGTCGGAAATATAAGACCGAGACTCACAACTTTTACGTTTCATTTTTTTCCAAATTCGAACCCGAAGTAAGTCAAACATCATGATTTCCATAACTACTATAGTAATTTCAAGAAGGGTAAGAAATGGGACATGTGGAAAAATCTCAACCACTCATTTTATCACAAAAATCAGCCACCTTGTCTATAAATAAGGAACTTTTCATGCATCCCTTGAGAAGTGAAAAATATGAGCTTGAAGTGAGGGGAAAATCTTCAAAATTTTCTTCATTTCCATGAAAACAATGAAGGAATGGTGATGAGCTCTCAACTTTTCTTGGTCAAGTAAGCTTCCATTCTCTTTCTATCTTCTTAATTCTAAATTTTGAACAAAGAATATAAAGCCCCAAATTCGCACCTTATAAACCCTAGAATTTGGGATTGT
>SKCR01007500.1:0-55200 GCA_019454045.1 Zanthoxylum bungeanum | reverse complement strand
CCATAACAAACTCAAAAGACGTGAAATGAAGGGGCTATGTGCTCACACATACAATTTATTATAAATACATAACCAAATGTACTCGACCATCGATTAACCATATATAGATACACAAGTATACAAGTCCAAAATGTACACATAGACATGACCAAATATAAAAGTTTCCCTAGGTGACTTGCAATACAATATCCAACATCCAAAAACGCCATCTTCGATCAAAAGGGTTACGACCTCAACAAAGATAGACGGAGTCCTGTATAACAGTTAAGGAAAGTGGTGGGGGTGAGTCTCAAGAAAACTCAGTGAGCAGATACCAAAAACCATATAATTCTCAACATGTATAAAAACTACATCAAAGCAAATTTTTGAAATCAAAATCCATAACTTTGTCTTGGATAACATAATCAAAATCAAGCGCTCATCGCTCATGTTACGTGCAAAGACGGGATGATGAATGAAATAAGACCTTGTCGACAAAGGTGAGAAGTCGATCTATTTTTGATGGACAAGACCTTATACAAGCGCCTCGACGAATCATAAAAAAATCATAAAATATGAAAGTACCGAGACAGAAACGTATCATAATAATGCATGAGTAATATCAAATATTTCTTAGTCAAATCGAAAGTTCCAAAACATAATTCTTTTTAAAAGATAAGTAGAGAAATCATAAAATAATGTATCTACTCACAGTGTATTAGGAAGCCGAGAGTTACTAGGTGTCTGGTGGCGACTGATGATCTACAATAGGATAAGAATGTACAAGTTCTTTTCAACAATTTTTTTAAAGTGAAAGCAATCTACTATGAGAGTTGACACGACTCTATTATTATTTTACCATTTATTTGACTTTATGTAATATATTAAAAATTTTGAACAACCATTTAACTAATCTATTCCTCATTTACTCCGAAACTTGAATCCTATAGCCAATGTTACCCGATTATAAAATAATGAACAAAGGGGCTGAATTTTCTAGGTTTATAATTATGAATACATCATTAAAACAAGCTACAATATATCAATAGTTAATCGATTACTAATAAAGAAATTTTCCCTTTAGCCGAAATAACCCTTCACACACCCACAAATTTCGGCTCAACTATAGCTATAACAACGGTTAAAAATGTTAGAAAATAATATTTAGAGAATATTAATGGAGAACATGTGGTACACCCATAATGATAATATTTTTGGAGAGGTTAGAGGAAGTTATTAAGTTACCAAATGCATGTGATTAAATAGTAATCAAAACATTAATTACACTTACTGCTTATAGGGCTAGGGGAAAAAGAATCAAATGAAAAAAAGTGTAAATATCAATACTACCATAAATTGCTTATCTACTTGAATATGGCATACCTAAAGTTACACTTACTGTGAATCACTTGCGAACAAGAACCACAAACGCATTAAAGAGGAAGATATAGCATGCGTGAATGATTTATACAATATATAGAGGGGACCAAACAATCAATTTTTATTGCATGTTTTGCAAAAAGTAATGTAATGACAATATTTCACTTTTGCACAATCTCTACGATTTGAATTTAAGATTTTTTTTTTTTTTTTTTGGAATCGTTGAAAATCCCACCGCCAAACCACCAATTTTGTGTTTAAGCGGAACAGATAAAACCTCATGTTGTCCCAGACTCTTACAAAAAACGCATTCTCTAGATTCCAACTTAGGATCTCAAGGTGAGATCTTAAACCCTATACCATCAAGCCACGTCCCTCCATAAATCTATAAATATATATATATCCTCGATTTTTTCCCTCTAAAATACGATAAATATATCTCTAGCTTTCTTTTCAAGTACGAACGTTTATATTTACATGTACTGATCTTGAAATACTTATCAACCCAATTTTTTATTTTTTTATCAAAAATGCTACACTTACATACAATCTTACTAACAAAAACTACACTTCTCTCACTGTAGCTACAGTAATTACTGTAGCAATCACTGTAGCTACAGTGAGAGGGTGTAGTTTTTGTTAGTAAGATTGTATGTATGTATATCATTGCTCTTTTTTATTATTTTTTAAAATAAAATTCGTTTGAACAGGAATCTTGGCTTTAATCTTACACTAAAAAAGATCATCAACATCATCATCCACAAACATCATAGTTATGGCACTTATATATATATATATATATATAATATATGTGTGTGTGTTTTATATTCATAATCCTTACGAAATAATTAATAATGGGATTATGAGACATCAAGTGGTACCCATTGACTATTTTATTGTTCTTGGAGAAATTAATAGTAATTTAATATCAAACAAGATCCACTAACGCCACTGACCTTTCTTTCACGCGTTTAGATCCAATAATTTTGATGATGGGAGAGTGGTAATTTTATTTAATTTTATTTATTTATTTTTTAAAAGTGAGGAATGATTCATTTTTTGCATTTATATCTTTTAAGATTCAAATCCGGGAGACAAGTTAAATAAAATTACTTAAAAATCATTCGAATACGCGATTGGAATCTGAGTGACAAGCTAAGTAGAGCCACTTGAAAACCATTCGAATACGCTCACTATAAGAATTCGATTTTTTAGCATCGCCAAATGTCGACGTTAAACGAGGCAAGAGTCGACGCTAAAAATTTTTGGGTCGAAAAAAGTAATGCATAAAATGAATGTTAAAGTTTGGTCGAGAAAATGGTTTAGCGTCGAAAATCATCAGACAATGCTAAATATTTATGCGTCGTCAACTTTTCGTTGTCAAAATCCATAATAGACGACGTAAAATTTTTACAATTCAGCGTCGATAAGTATATGCGACGTTAAATACTATTATCTTTTAGTGACCAAAATATGTGGCGTTGCTAAAAGTCAAATATATTTACCATCTAAATTTGCATTGTCGATGCTAAAATAATGCATTCATCGTTGCTTCTTTGGCGACGCTAAAAGGTTTTAAATTTTTTAATAAATGAAATTAAAATAATTATTATGTATATAAAATAAATTTTTTATTACATTAAAAAAAATCATATAGGACGATCGGTCGAGGTAGGTGCTGCATCTGTCGGACCTGAAGGAACTGTGGAGGTCGATCATGCAGCAATGCTCTGAGCAAGCAATCTCTCAACATTCCGTCGCAAGGTCGCCATTTCCCAAACGTGCTCCAACTTCTGCCTCCTCATCTCTTCATTTTGCATCTCCAGTCGGTTTTGAGTTAACTTCAACTGCTCCCTCAAGATAGTGACCTCTTATGAGGAGTTGCACGATCGAGAAATAGCCCATGCCACATTTCAATGAGTGCCAAGCCCGACGTTGTAAGAGGAGGTGTTTGGAACACCTGACGCGAAAGCTTCTCATCAGTCAAAGCTGATTACCTTGCGTGAGATTCTGTGTCTGGGTGTCCACTATGCGTTCCTACATTTTAAGATTCGGTGTTAGAGGAAAATTATGAAATTTTACAAAATTCATGCAATTGAACACTTATATAGCACTATCAGGTGACATCGTTTACCCAGCCTTTATTTGAAGTGCAGTGGGTGACTTGAAAAAAATCCAGTATCGGAAGGAGCTGTAACACTTCTCCCGAGCTGCTATATTGTAGACGAAAAATATTAATTAGTAATTAAACATTGTTAAAATACTGTTAAGTAAAAGCATATCCACTTACCTCGGAGTGTTCCTCGCGATGCGTGGAAACGGCTTCGAACCTCCAACATGGTTGAACCAAAGATTCTACCGGTTCACTTTATTCCACTTATAATTTTTCTAAAAAAAAGAAATTAGTCACTATTTTATTTCAAAAAGATTGCAAAATGAAATATTATGGAAATTCAAAACTTAACGCGTAATCATCCGAAGCCCACATAAAGCACATATATCCCAATCCTCATCATTGATGCCATATGGCCGATGGGCCGTAGCATTATCCGCACCATACTTGTCAAAAATAGGCCTCAATTTCTTCGTACGGTAGTTCCAATATGCATTGTCTATGTAGTGATCGACGTACTTGACCGGCGTAATCACACGCGTATAACGCAAGCGCACGTATCGTTCAAATAGTATAAAAAGTATCGATCCCACGAGGACTTAAAACATTTTATTATCAATTTATGAAGTTAAATGTTTACAAGTATCTAATTGATTGATTATTTGATTGGGTGGTGACTTTAAAATTAAAACAAGTAAAAGAAATAGCACGAAAGTAGATTTTTGGAAAATTCAATATTAAGAAACTATCCAGGGTTGTGAATCATTCCAATATCTTTTAAAAGATGAAGTGGTTATTTTACGTTTGTGTAATTTATTGGTTTATTAACCTGGAACACAAAATTATGTAAAAGCCTCTTCCGATGGTCAAATATAAATACCCAGTGTAACCCGATTAATCATAATCCTATGTTAACCAAGTTACCTGAATTCATTAAGATTAAGTTCCAATTATAGCTACCCCCACCCGACAGGTATATTCCTATCCTACAAGGAAATCTATTAAAGGGTTATCTATCCTTAAGGAAGATCGTGGGTTATTGAATCTAGGGTCTTAAACCTAAAATCCATTTTCCAAGTTCATTTTAAGTTTACCGAATCAAACTTATTAATGACCAGTTAACAAGATGCATTAATACTAAGACTCAATAAATAAACCTTTATATTACCCAAACTGTAATTTAACCCCTTATAAACCTGTGATATTGGATTTCATCACAACCCCAGATAACTGGCTTAGTTACGACACATATTTACGGGTAGTAAGAATATAAATAAAATAAAAGACATAAAGTAAAATGCTGAAAAGAAAATGACGGAAAGTAAATGCTGAAATTAAATACTGAAAATTAAATGCTAAAAAGTAAATGCTGAAAGTAAATTACTAAAAAGTAAATGCTGAAAGTAAATTGCTGAAAAGTAAATGTTGAAAGTAAATTGCTGAAAAGTAAATAAAGTAAAAGTACAATAAAAGAAAATGTTGAGGTAAACAGATCCACTTTTATTACTTCTATTTTAGATATCTCCCTTAATATAATATATTAACTTTGCGTGATAATTACCAACTAGCCATATAGGCGGTATCTTTATTAAGTCAAATTAATAATTAATTACCAACCGACCAACCACGCGGTATCCATGCTTAGTCAAGTTAAAACCAATTTATAATTAATTATCAACCGACCAATATGGCGGTATCCTCGTTAAGTCAGATTTTAAATAGTTATTATATTATAATTAGGGGAGATTAATCTAAATAGCAATAATAAAAGCTTTACCTTTTACCCAGCAAGGGGGAGTTACCTCCTCATTGCTTAAAAAGTAAAAACTGAAAAAGTAAAGAAAGGAAAGTTATGTGCGTAAAAGTAAATTGCGGAAAGTAAAAACTCAAAAGTAAAGAAAAGAAAGTGCGAAAGCGAAAATTAATTACTGAAAGCTATAAATAAACAAACAAGTTCTTAGTTATTCTTAAGGAATTTCAAAGAAGAAAATATGAATTTACAAATGAAATGGCTTGGTATTTATAGGCAAAATTTTACCTCCATCAAATCATCCACCAAATCCATTATTAATTGCTCCACTAATTGCTCCACCAAAACCATTATTAATTGCTCCAATAATTTCTATCATATTTGGTGGGAGTTTGACTATTTGTATTTTTTATTTATTTATTTGCTTTGAAAAAGACTTTAATAATTACGCATAACACACTTCTGGATGTTTCATCTATGTCGGTCATGAAATCTTCAGAATTCGAAATTCTTTTGTTCTTCATAGTTGTAGATCTTGGAGTCTTATTTAATCTCGAACTTGAATCAGCTCAATTCGATATTGGAGTAAGAAGTTATGCCCAAAATACGACAGATGCATAAAATTGGAATTTCCAAAACTGCACTTCGTTAAAACGCCCTTTCAAGTTTCCAATCTCCAAAATTAATATGTCAAGTCCAATATTTGTCCTTATTTGACCCATATTTAGTCTTAAATGATTTCATTGAGTCCCAATATTATTTTATCTGCAAAATAAACTAAAACATATCAAAACGTTCATCAAACCCGAGAAACTAAACAAAATATTAAGTAAAAGGGGCAGTAAATATTGATATATTTTTCGCTCATCAGTACTTGACCACATTCGGAGTGGTAAAGTCAATGTTGAACCACTTCTGCACAAAATAAAACAATAGTTAAAAGCTTCATTTAAAAAAAAAGGACAAATTGATGCTTAAAATGTTACTTACTGACAAGACCGCGAATAAACTGTGGCTCTTCTGCTCCGGTATCTTCGTCCAACACGTGTACTGTTGGGTAGCGTCACACCTCGCAATAGTCCCAATTGCGTTGGTGAACTTTGAATTGTGGTGGCCCAACTCTTTCTCTCCATCGTCAGATATGCGAATCGATATTTTTCCATTGGCCTTCACGTGACCCGCCAACTCCAAACCCCTTGTATCACCCTGAGATCATCTGATTGTGGGGGCTAGGTCAGCGGTCTAAGCAGGTGGCTGAGAGGTGGAACCTTCCACATTGTCAGTAGATGGAACGAGTCTTATGTATTTTCTGAGAGCCATCTGGAAAAAAAACAAACGGTCAATTATGTTAAATCTAAAAATATTATGGAAAGTGATATGCGTACTGCTATTATAAAAAAACTTTTAGCGTCACCAAATCAAGCGATAATAAAATATAAAATTAGTGTCTCAACTTACTAGCGAAGCAAATGCTTTACTTTTACCGTTGCGATATCGATATGGTGATGCCAAATGTTGAAATTAAAAATTTAAATATTTATTTTCCCTCTATTCCTTCGCGACGCTAAATAGTGTGTGTGTGTGAATATATATATATATATATATATATATATTTTAAATATTACATAATAATATTTTCAATTTTGAATCTAAATATACAAATAGCCTAATCACTATTAAATGTCAGCTCAGTTTCATCGTCCAACATAACTCGATTTCAACTACATTTCCTCTGGGGTCGTCATCTTCTTTGTTATCTAGGTTTTTGATGACCTGAATAGCATCCATGTCATCTCGTGTTAGCTGAATACTAACAATATCATTTTCGACAACATTTGGCAACTGAAAAATTTGTTCGGCATCATCGTCCTGCTCAGCATCCTATTCGAAGTGATCATCAATGGTATTTTATTTCTCTTGAACATCCCAAATACCCCTCTAATTTAATTTTTCCATGACTTTCCATCCATTCCCAAATTTTGGGTCATCCAGATACATTATACGACATGCTTAATGAAAACAAATGTATAAATTATCTTTGTACCAAGCACGTTGAGAATTGATCGACGTTAGATGGTGAAGGAATTAAATTCTCCTCTTTCTAGGATCAGTGTCAAACCACTTTCATACGAACAAGACAATCCGACGATTAGGCCTTTAAATCAATTCAATAATTTCTTGCAGGACACTGTAAAAATCAATAGTACTATCACCATGGTCTCTTCAAATTATAATCCCTTAGTTTTTTATTGA
The DNA here is from genome assembly GCA_019454045.1 of Zanthoxylum bungeanum. Taxonomy (NCBI): domain Eukaryota; kingdom Viridiplantae; phylum Streptophyta; class Magnoliopsida; order Sapindales; family Rutaceae; genus Zanthoxylum; species Zanthoxylum bungeanum. Next base: position 47,725 of record SKCR01007500.1, on the reverse strand, counting down.
GCGCGAAATATCTCTTTTCTCTACGGTAAATCCCACACCATTAATGATACAACTAGAATACTCATATGCTTGTCTTGTAGGACCATAAGCTAGTGACACTATAGCACTGGAGAGGTCGACATTGCCATTTTAATATGATTGTTTATATGAAATTAATGCATGTGAATCATTGATTAGAGAAAGTAAGGTATATTATATACTAAAAAAGTTTGGGTATAGAAAAAACTCAAAGTTGCCTCAAACCAATTAGGGAATGTCCTTCATTGCCTCTCACTGATATTTTAGCTGTTACTACTTCTGCCAAAAAGTGTCTTATGATGTCTATATTAAAAATGATAAAATCATTCAAAATCATTTATAAATTATTCTAATTATTGAATTGATATTAGACACGTACTGTAGATACAACTGAACCTCATCACAATTATTCAGAACAAACCAATGAGCATGTTATTGTTCCTCGATTGCAAGTATTTTAATAGTAATTTTTCTGAGGGGTCTGCAGTTTTGCTGGAAAACAGATACATCATGTGATTCATATTCTCCCCCGTCGTAGTTTCTAGTCCGACGATTAAAGGTTGTTTCAATATTCTTTAAGTACATCGAACAAAATGTTAGGACTTCATTTTCTCAATAGGCCTCAATAATTGACTCTTCTGGTCGCGTCTTGTTTCGTAGAAATTATTTGTATTGTCACAATGCCCTGAAATATATACCAGCAAAACTAATATGATATATAGTTATATAAATGTCTCTGTGTGTGTGTGACATGAATTAATATTTATACATAAGAGCTTACCTTTCTATAGGATATATCTATCTGAAGTGGACATGACCTTCTTTCATTGCTTTTGCAGGTAAATGCACTGCCAGGTGAACTATTACATAAAAAAATACATGTGGAAGTATCCATTCTAATTGACAAAGAATGATGACGATTGCTTGCTCAAGTTCATCAATCATCGATGTAGTTAAAGTCCTCTGACATAATTGTTTGAAGAAACTACACAAGTGTAGAACTGTGTTGAATACTCATAGTGGAAGGAATGGACGAATGCCCATGGGAAGAAGAATTTTCGTAAGCACGTGATAATCATGACTCTTCAACCTATTTATTATGTCATATCTAACACAACTTTCTATATTTGATGCATACCCATTGAGAAATTTTACTGTTTTCAACCACTCACAGAATGATTTCCTTTCAGCCAAAGTAAGGACGTGGTAAGTAGGTGGTTTGACATAGCCTCTAGAAGTCAATCGTAAGTGTAGATATTTGTGAATTTTCACATCATTCAGGTTCAAATGCACATTTTTAGTGTCTTTTGTCTCCTCCGGAATGTTCAACAATATTCCAACCAAATTTTCACATATGTTTTTCTCAATATACATCACATCTAAATTATGTTACAGACTCAAACTCTCCCAATAATCCAGCTTGAAGAAAATGCACTTTCCCGTCCAATTCAACTCTTCAGGTCGACTTCTGCGATGGGTATCTTTATAATTAGGATTCTTCCTGGGCGTGGTATTTATGAGTTTTTGATATTGGAAAATATGTTAAATCCAGATAAAATGTTGGTCATGCTTCTAGGTTCTGGAAGACTGTTAAATAATGTACTTCTCCTACATTGATGGCTAAGGTATAGAAATCTTTTGTGGCTCGTATATCCAATCTTTTTCCTCAAATATTATGAAGATGTATCACCCGCACACACTGGACATGCCATGTAACCCTTAGTACTCTACCTAGATAAAGAACCATAAACTGGAAAGTCGTTAATAGTCCACAATAATGCCACGTGCATTTGGAAATACTACTTAGTAACTGCATCATAGGTAGTTACACTGATATTCCAAAATGTATGTAACTATTCAATCAATGGCCTCAAGTAAACATCAATATCTTTACCGAGGGAACGTAGACCTGATATAAGTAATGACAAGAAAATGAAATGGTCTTTCATACATTTCCATGGTGGTAAGTTATAAGGTACAATAACAATATACCACATGCTATTAGAGTTATAAATATTTCCAAAATGATTAAAACCATCAAATGCGAGTACTAACCTGACATTACAAGGGTCCTCGGTGAAACACGAGTATATATCATAAAAGTCTTTCTACTCAGTTGCATCAGTTGGGTGTCTAATAATGCCCTCATCACCAACTCTCTTATCATGATTCTATCTCATGTCAGATGCGGTGTGACGTGACATAAATAATTTTTATAGTCTAGGTGTCAATGGAAAATAGTCCAACACCTTGATACTGTCTTCTCAGTACCACGGATCTTATACCATTTTTCTCTATATATTGGGCAATTCTCAAGGAATTCATACACTGCACGAAATAATACACAATCATACTTACAGACGTGTATTGATTCATACCCCAATCCAAAATCTCACAATATTTCTTTGCCTCGTAATATGATTTTGGTAATTCTGTGTCGACTGGTATCATTTTTCCAAACAACACTAACATCATATCAATGTTTTTATTGGTTATTCCATTACTTACTTTAATGTGGAGTAGCTTGACAATAAAGTTCAAAGTCGACATACAAGCACCATCAAATGATATCTTTTTAGTCTCTTCAAGTAACTGACTAACAATTTTCTGTCTGTCGTTCTCCTCTGGATGTGATGTTTCTCAACCAAATATTGAACCCCACAAGTCATGCAAAACATCAATCATATCACCATCATCATATTCTTGAAATGCTCGTGACAGTACTAGCTTCTGAATGGGTATATTGGGAGATAGTTATAATTTTATCCATAGTAAAACCACGTCCGATAGGTTGCTGAAATTCCTGGTATGTATAAGTGATCCATAACTTCGCTCAAATGCTCATTTCTCTTATTCAAATTTTTATTACATGGAATACACACACGACCTTTCACATCAGTAACTTGTTTGGCTGGTTCCATAAATTCTTCTATCTTATTTGAGTATTCGATACTCAATTTATTGGGCACACATATCCAATTTCTATCTATATCAACAAAAATATCTACAAATATAAAAAATAATAAACATATAAACTAAAATACATACCTTAATTAATTAGCTAAATTCATAAACTATTATTTACTTAAAAATACATAATGTGTAAACCATGATACATTGTAGAAAATACATACCTTAATTAGCTTAATGTTGGATTATGGTTGAAAATGAAACAAAATGTGTATTTTTTTTTTTATGTGGGCATTGAAAAATGAATAAGAAGAATGAATATAAATAGCAGAATGGGGCGTGAACTACTGGTTATTTTACAGACTTTTTAGTGTCATCGGAATCAATAACAATGTTAAATGTATGACATATAGCGTTGTAATATATATTAGATGCTAAATAGTACAACATTTAGCGTCGAGAGTATTGGTTGTGACATTAAATTTTGGATTTTTTTGCGTCGAAGTTAAACTTTAGCTTTGAGTATATGTAGCGACACCGAAAATTATGACATTTAGGGTCGCAACCTATATACGACGACGCTAAAACTTTGGAGGCTAAAGAACATTTTTCTTGTATTGGCTCTTGGGGCCAAAAGAGAGTGGTAATTTCACCTCTCATAATACACTCACACACTACAAGAAATACGATCTTTAACTTCCAAAGATTTAATGTTACCAAGAAAATCATCACTAAATGTATCATTTAGCGTTACTAAAATCAAGTGACATTAAAAGAGACAACATCTTACGTCGACATGAAATACGACGCTAAAACCACAATATTTAGCATTGTCAAAGTACTTTCGACTCAAAAAATTAAGGCATTTAGCTAAATATATAGAGTCGTGGGTAGATATGGATTTTAAAGGTTTTTTAGCGTCGCGCTTAGGTAGCGACGTTGTATGTTCATATTTTAACGTTGCATATAAAGTTTCTTCTTCCTTCTTCTTCTTCTTCTTCTTCATATCTTCATTTTACCAACGTAAAAAAATCACTCATTTTCACCATTTTCAACCCCAAACCAACATTAAGCTAATTAAGGTATGCATTTTCTCTAATATATCACTATTATTATAGTAATTTATTTATCCATAATTTATTTTTGAGTAAATCCCCCAAAATGAGAGTTTAGAATTTAATTAGGTAAATATTTAGTTTATGAATTGAATTGGTAGCGCATATAATCTCAATTACTCTAATAATTTATTTATCCATTATGTATTTTGAGTAAACCCCTAAAATGAGGGTTTAGAATTAATTAGTTAAATATTTAGCTTACGTATTTAATTGATAGTGCATATAATTAATATGGGTAATTTGGTTTTGGATAAATATTTATAGGGTTTGATTTTGGATTACTATTTAATTGTTAAGTGAATGTTGTACATACATTAATTTTAATTAATTGATCATTTTATTATATATTTGTAGATATTTTATTGATATAAATAGAAGTTGGATGAGTGTGCCCAATAAGTTGAGTATCGAAATACTGTAAAAGGGGTGGAAGAACTTATGGAAGTATCGAAATGAGTTGCTGATGTGGAAGGTCATGCATGTTGTCCATGTAATAACTGTTTGAATATGAGATAAAAGCATAGAGATAGAAGCATTTGAGGGAAGTTATGGATCACTTATTCATGCCGAGAGTTTTATCGACCTATCAAGTATGTGTTTACCATGGAGAAAAATATAACTCCGACTCCACGTATATACATTCAGAAGTTAGTACCAGTTATCACAAGCATCGTTAAGAATGATGATGATATGATTACTACTTTGCATGATGTGGAGGGTTCGATATTTGACAACTTCCCTGGAGAAACTTCGCATCCAAATGAGAATGACAGAACAAAAAGTGTTTTGTAAGTTACTTGAAGAAACTAAAAAGATATTGTTTGACGGTGATGATATGTCAAATTTGAACTGTATTGTCCATCTACTCTACATTAAAGTAAGTAATCAAATGACTGATAAAAGTATTGATATGATGTTAGAGTTACTTGGACAGATGTTACCAACTGATATAGAATTTCCAAAATCATATTACAAGGTGAAGAAAATATTATGTGATTTGGGATTGAGGTATGAATCGATACACGCCTGTAAATATGATTGTGTATTATTTCGAGCAGAGTGTGAATTCCTTGAGAATTGTCCAATCTGCTGAGAAAATCAGTATAAGATCTGTGGTACTGGGAAGAAGGTGCCTCATAGGATGTTGCACTATTTTTCATTAAAACCTAGACTACAAGATTATTTATGTCATGTCACGTCGCATCTGACATGAGATGACGTCATGATAAGAGAGTTAGTAATGAAGGCGTTCTTAGACGCCCTGCTGATGCAACTGAGTGTAAAAACTTTGATGATATGTACTCGTATTTTATCGAGGACCCTTGTAATTTCAGGTTAGGCCTCACATCTAATAGTTTTAATAATTTTGGAAACATGTATAACTCTTACAATATGTGGCATGTGGTAATTGTACCTTATAACTTACCACCGTGAATGTGTATGGAAGACCCTTTCATGTTCATATCCTTACTTATATCGGGTCCAAGTTCCCCTGGTAAAGATATTGATGTTTACTTGAGGTCTTTGATTGAAAAGTTACATATATTTTGGAATATCAGTGAAACTACCTATGATGCAGTTACTAAGCAGTATTTTCAAATGCATGCGGTCTTACTGTGGGCTATTAATGACTTTCCAACATATGGTTCTCATCGGGGTGGAGTACTAAGGGTTATATCGCATGTCCAGTGTGTGTGAATGATAAATCTTCACAATATTTGCGGAAAAATATTATAGATACAGGCTATATAAGACATTAGTCATCCTTGGAGGAGAAGTAAATTATTTAACAGTTTCCCAGAACCTAAAAGCATGCCCAATGATTTATCTGGAGTTTGACATATTGTAGGAATCAAACGAGATTCACCGCTATACCTATGATATTGATGACTACTATATTGTTGGGCTCACAGCTTGAAGAGAGTACGGATAGCCCCATAAAGAATGATTTAAGGCCGTACTACACCCCTCGCAAGGGCCGAACTTAAATCTGTTTGGGTTTGGATTGGTCTCTTACTGATGCTAGTATAATATTTACACTTAAAAGAGGTATCCTCATGTCTTATAATGCAAGAGCATGCAAAATAGTTTATATAACATACAAGTGCGCAAGCACATAATAAAATACAGTAAATAAAATAAAGTTTAAATGCATAAATATAATATTACAACAATAATTAAACAAGGTAAAACAGGCTGAAACATGTATTATATGGGCCTGGCCTCAGAAAGGCCTGACGTGATATGTCTCCAAGTTGGCCGGATATAGTTGTTCACGTCCGGAAATGCAGAAGCATTCATTCACAAGTACAAATATATAAGCATGCATTTCGAATATATTCATAATGAAATAGACATCTGTCAGTGATATGTGAAGTTATATCCTGAGTGCTAACCATATTAATGTTCATTCGGAATCGGATATGAAACTTACGTCCGGGTTTCCATACTATCTACCACAGGGATCATATAGCCAGATATACAACATATCAGGCCGGAAATTATTTGCAGATCAGACAAAACAGTATATCATGTGAATTAATCCCATCTCAAACAGTACATGCACATCATCAATTAAACTATTAGAATGAAACAACTAAACATGCATAGATTAATGGTAACGAGCGTAACATAAAATTAGTTAAACATGCAATAAAATACAGAAAGCAGTGAACATAGCCGAATGTATATATAGTCGGCCGGGTGTGTATATGTCCGGTCGGACGTGATGTACGTCTGCCAGAGAAACTGTGTCAAAATAGAACCTCAAATATGCGTATAAATAACAAAGGGTGCCCTCAGGTCGTACATTTTCTATTTAGTTTGGTTCAGAGGAAGTCTCTGAACGTTAGGTAGTTGCCGGATTCACACCAGGGAGGAAGGAAACTCCAAGATTTGGTGTTGTTTTCTCTCTCAAGGTTAATGTTTTACGGATTTTTAAAAAACTCCATTGTGAAGGGGAAGAGCTCTTTTTATAGATGATAGAAAATGTCTGAACATGGAAGAGGGGAGCAGAATCCCCCTCTTTCCTCCTTTCTATCTGACATTATTAGAGTAAAAACCCCTCCAAGATATGCTACCGATAGGGAATAGGCTGACATATCCCCCTGAGTCTCTGACTATCTGACTGTAATCATCATTACTAAACTCAACTCAAATTACTGACTTGTGCATATGAACCATTGCCCTGATTCAACAACATGAAATACATCTCAAAGCTGATAACTGTATACTCAATAATACTTTTCTTTACAACTTTATTCATAAACTTTTTAACTTTAGAATGACCGATGATTGTTACATAACTTCAATTTGACTCTGACTGAACTCTCTCCCTTTGACTTGACCTGGTGGACTCAACACCCTTGTGACTGCCATCAGTATCCCTCCCCTCGTGCTCGTCCTGTGAGTAACTTTAAAAATAAGAAACTATGAGTGTGAGGGTTAGATCGTTTGAACGACCTAGTGAGTGGATGGTTAAAACGAAATCTGATACACTTTATGAAATTTGATTTTTCTAAAACCAGAATCATTTCAAAGAAAACATCTTTTTCTCTAATCATTATTCTTATCTGAAAATAAATCTTTTTTTTTTCTGAAAAACCTTTGTAGACACTGCTATCTATCTATAAAACTCTGAGATTCTATAAAATATTTTCTTTTGAAAACTATTTTTTAAAACTATCTTCATGAAAATCTGTTTCTGAGAAATCGGTATCTGAAAATCTGCTGAAAACTTGACGTATGGGGGCATTACGTATCGTCGTCCCCTCATACGCCTAAACTAGAGGTCTTGGGGCGTTACGTATCGCCTTCCCCAGGCCACTGAACTAGAGCCAAGAGTGCTGATCCATACTACTATCTGACTCTGAAGCTAGGGTCTAGGGGTGTTACGTATCACCGTCCCCCTAGCCCTGAACTAAGGATCTGGGGGCGTTACGTATCATTGTCCCCCAGTCCTACTCTACATGTGCACATGTTATCCATAATTCCACAAGTTACCGCCTGAGGTGGGTTTTTCCCCCATGCCTCCAAAAATCATAAAATCATGCTTTTGAAAATCATACTTCTTGAAATATTCTCTTTCGTGAAATAACTGTAATAAAATCAGCTAACGCCCTATGTGCATAAAAATAAGTCTTTACTTAAAACAATATAAATGAAAAGTCAACTTAAAAATAGAGTTTCCACTCACAGATTTAGAGTCCAGCTAGTATTCATTTACTTCGTCGAAGGAATTTGCGGTTCCTGCGATGATCTATAATTGATAAGCTTGATTAGAATATAGGTTGTGGGATTTCTTAAGTCAAGCAATTGCTATTACTACAAGGCATATCATGCTTGTATCATGATGTAATGTATGTATGCGAGCTGATACGAGACTCCTATGGTGGTCTCTAACATGCTAGGGTAAAACCGGAATGATCAAAAACTAGTTTTGGAGAAATTCTGATAATATATTGCGACGCTGTCCCTTGGGCATCGCGACGCTCACATATGCACATGAACTAGTGAGCATCCTCTGTGCCCATGCCGTGACGCAAGGGTTGGGTGTCGTGACTCCCACATGTGTCACGACGCTAAGTGCTGAGCTTCGTGACATCCACCAAACAGAGACGAGGAAATGAGATTCCTCTGTTATCCGTGTTGCAATACTGGCCTATTGGCATCGCGACGCTCCTACAAAAATATTGAAACAGAATTGATGTCGCGACGCTACACTGATTTCATGCCCAATCATGATTATTCAATATGACAATGCTCAAAGTAATTCCCCACACTATCATCCAACTTCAACATATATCAAAATTCATCTCATATCCTCAACCCAATATAACTATTATCTAATATCATTAAGTTCCAAAACGTACTTCTATATACTCCAATCTAATCCAATGTTTAGAGTTTTCTTAATTTGGGGTTTCTTATATTCCTTATTTTCTAAACACCATAACCACATAAACATCATTAACCATAATTCAACAATACCACTTAATCATTAAATCATCAAAACATCAATATTTTAAACTTGGGTTAAAGTTTCCTTACCTTATCTCACTTGTTATCCTTCACCATTCAAGTCTTTTTGGCTTGATTTTCCTCCCCTTCTAGCTTGTGGTGGTCTAATTTACACTTGTTTCTTCCTTAATTTTGGTGAGAAAATGGCTTTCCACCACTTTCTTCTTCTTCCTTCTTTTCCCCATTCACATGTTTCTTCTTCTTATTCTTCTCTTCTTTGGAGATGCAAGAATAGTGGCCTTTATCTACTAGGGGCTAATGATGTTGGGGTTTTGGCACAGGCGCAGCAGAAGCTCGAGGTTCGGGTGAAATCATAATTTTAAAACTTTTTAAATTACCGAATAAATTATTCAATATCCAATATGAATAATTCATTCATATTTCACCTAAACATATTTATTCGATATCAAATAGCAACATAAATAGTTAAGAAACATCGTAAACCTTTTACGAAAATATTTTTCCGTAAAATGGCATAAAACACGTTTTTGACCGAACCAACTACCTAATGCACATAAGAGATGCCCAGGTCAGCCCCAACAGCACTAGGGCAGTTCATGGGCTGCCTGAACAGTGACCAATTCACTATTTGGGCAGCCGTCACCCAGATGGCTCAAAAATCACCCGGTAACGTCGTTTTAAGTCGTTTTCGCATATTTCAACTCCGAAAAAATTTCTGGCAATTGTTCCAATGCCCAAAACACATCCAATACATTTATACAACATACTTTTCATCACTTAAAATATAGAATTTTCAGATCTGATTTTTGTAACAAAAATATCATTTTTCATGCTTTAAATCTAATTTTCTCAACATTAATTATATTAATTATTACACCATCCAAAATCACCACAAATGAAGAACCCAAGAACAATTCAAGGAGTTACAAGAGTGGTCATAATACTTTAGAATGGCAACAAGTCATCAAATGATAAAATTGAACTAATATTACAATAATATTATCCAATCTAACTTCACACATGCATCTAGTCTCCAAATCCATCCTCCAAATCAAAAAAGCCCAAAATATAAGAAAGGAAGAAACCCTAGAACTATTCTAGATATTCAAGAATAAGAAACACGTTTTCTAAGTTTAAGAGTTATGAAGATTACCTCTAAATCTCCTAAATTCCTTAAACTTTTTCTTGATTTTCTTCACTTTCTTCACTTTCTTCCTTGATTCTTCAAGAACATTTTGGGAGCTTTTATGGAGATTAGGTTCAGCCATGGAGGTGTATAAATAAAGAAAACAAAATTTTCCACTTTAAATACAAGGCTAAAACTGACTTAGGGTGAGAAAGAAAGGCAATTTTGTCATTTGGTCATTTTTTAATCTAATTAAATAATAATAACCTTTAAGTTAACAAATCCAATTTGTAAACCTTAAGCTTAATAAAACCATGCCACATGTAACCAATAATAATCAAACATATTGCATAACAATTATGTAATATTGAAATAATTTAATTATCTTGATATTTAACATTTAAACATCTAAATAATTAATTAATACGATTATTATTATATATGTATTTTTATTTACATTAAATAACAAATAAATATATTAATGGCATGTGTCAAAATCCCATTTGACAAATAATTAATATGTATCAAATCAAATTCTATATCAAATACAAATACACATTAATTATCAATTGACCGAAATGCCCCTAATGCATGTATTTTCGTTTAACCGTTTAAACGACTCGAATTAACTCATTTAATTCGATGAAGTATTATGAAAAATGTACATTATTCATAACGCGTTGCCCAAGTGCTCAACGATTACACTTCATGTTGTGGGACTCTCTAAGTTTAGGTTTATCCGTCACAGAATCCAATTTCGTGTCCATAATTCACCCACTCATGAATTATGACAACCACAGATAATCTCGCTAAACTATGCAAGTCGAGCTTATTGCATACGTATAATCCCTCCGTCATAGGCTATTCATATTATACTTGGGATATAGATAAGAATGTCAAATCCTTATGGTATAATATAGTCGACTTTCAAATTTACGATCTCTAAATAACACTCGGAACTCGCTTCTAAAGTTATACCACGACTGTGGATTTACTAGATCACAAACACGTGTAGGAAACCTATACCCTGTACACAGGACTGACGGATTCTATCTTGATACACACTGGATATCATAAGCATCAGTCCACACCCAACAAACAAGTGGAGGTCTGATCTAAATAGATCGGTAACGTGATTGCCATCAAAGTGTGGAGGATAACTCTTATATCCATTGTGGTATCTCAAGTCGAAGGACCACTATGTGCGCTCAACTCGAGAAGATTCATATTGATGTTGGTGTACCATATATTAGGAAATCTTCAGTGAGTCATTCAGTGTTTATCAAATAAACACCTACATGTCTATACGAGTCTCCCGATACTCATGGTTCAATGGGATAAACCATTGGACCAAGTCACGATATACGACATGTACTGATCTCAGTGGATTTTACTAACCGAACCGTGTTAGAAAATATTGACCAGAAACTTTATTTAAGGATATACAACTTATAGTGACGCTTCCCAATGTCAACTACAAACTAAGTTGTAACTGCGCACTACATTGTAAATCCTAGGATTTTTGTCTAATATACACGTATCACTAAATCTGATTTAGTTTCAATCTAATCATAATTAGATATCTAATCGTAATTATATCGAATATGTATATAAAAGACAAGAGGTGCTACCATTAAATAAGTAATATTATGGAAAAAGAAATTATTTGTATTCATGAATCAGACATAAATACGATCTGGATTGGCACTCCGAGCACCAACCCTAATAATTTTTCCAACTTGCTCTAGTGCCAATCCATGGTATCATATACACATCTAAATGTGTATCACATACTCATGCCCCTCAAGAGGTCACCTAGCATTACAAAGGTATGCAACAACAAGTAGGGCCGCTATAACAAATTGAGTTTGTCCAACAAACCTAATCGTTTCCCTTAACCATCATCATTCATATTTTTTCGAACCCAAGTTCTACGTCAATATGACTCAGATGCGACATCAATTTTATGTTACAGCTACTAAGTTGTCTATGTATTTAGAAATCAAATCCAAAATACTATGCAGACAACTGCAAACATAATACTAATATCAAAGCTTCTAATCAATAAGGTCATTATGAAACTTCATAAGTCAATACTTCATAAGTTACAACTAATTCCATTAATATAGTAGAATCAACCGTGACACTCCAACTGCATCTTTTCAAACTTTATATGACGTGGACCATCTAACATCATAATTAGACTCAAAACTAATCTGACCGTAATGGTTGCATATTATATTCTCCATGAATAAGAAACTTTTAGTGTCCTAGACATGCCCAAGGTCTCTAAGTCATGATATTATGTGTGAATGATCAAGTGAGTTTGCGAAAAAAACTTACATTGAACGGATGTGTGATTTTAAAAATCTTTGTATGTTGATGAAGCTCCAAGCTTTGTTGAATGTTTCCAACCCAATGGTGAGTTTCCCTATCACCTCACAAGACTCTTTAAGTGCTTGCTTGCTTCATTTTTGAAGCAAAAATCAAAGGAGAGGGAGATGGTGTTCACGGCAATGGTGAAGGAAAGAGAGAAGTGAGGTTTTGATTTTTTAGTTTCTAAAACTAATACCAAAGTTGACTTTCCAAAAGGTGCATATGCTTTTCTAAAAAGCTAAACAAAGTGTGTTGAGTAAGTTTCATTAAATGCTCCCATCTACTTCCATCAACTTGGTGACAATTGATGTGAGGTAGTAGGTCCCACCACTTAAATTCAAAATTCAAGTTGGCTTAGACAACACACTTCGGGCTCGGGCTCGGGTTCGTTTAATCCGATTAAAAGAATATTCCGTTGCGACGCAATTAAATCTAATTTAATTAAATAATAATACCTACAAAAATTATTATGAAAGTCGCTTACGAATTAATTCCAAATTAATTCGTTCGCCCGAATTAAAATCCAATTTTAATTCCGCATTGAAATCCAATTTCAATTAATTTATCCAATATATTATTTAATCGATTAATTCTAAATTAATCGCGTTCTCTCTTCTATTCTAATTTTATCCCAGATAAATTATTGCCGCAATTAATCCCAGATTAATTTTCTCTCTCATAATTAATCATAGATTAATTATGTACGAGTCAAATGTCATTGGTGAATCTTTGGGAAGTGACCCAAGAGATCTTTGGATATGTTAGCAGTAAATACGGTCATCAGACTATCCAACACGTGCGTACCCCGTACCAAATTCTTACCGATTTACAAGACATAGTTGGCTTCTAGCAAAACACTGTGCCTACCCAATTCTCTAGAAATATTTAACAAGGAATATATAATCTGTATTAGGCATAGTATACTATACATTGCGTAATACGATCCAGTATCAGATGTCACATGCTAGGCCTGGGGCTGGAATTGTGTCTACCGCGTACGAAGCATATATTGGATCACTAGTAACTAGTCTCTGTAATCAGATAATCATGACCTAGTCATACTATCCCGATAGCTGCATCATATAAGAGTACTAGTTCTGTATCCCTGCGTGATCATTGTCTACATATGACTGAAATGATAATTCCATCTTGACATCACACCCAATACACTACGATTCTTAATAAACCCAGAAGAGGCGTACACTGAACCTGTTAAGGCTCCGGACGACCAAAACCAATGCGTACTGATTTTCGTTAGTATTAGCGATGCAAGTCTTAGGTTAAGACCACATACAACTACCCTGATTCGGATTCCCATAGACACATAGTCATACTACCAATGGGATTCTGAGGGGTCTATCCAGAGGGAAGTTGTTCCCGGTCCAACGGCTAATAGAACCTCCTATCACACTTGCATAAGTATCCAATACTTAAATACATGAGAACTATTCCATTAAGCTTCCATAACGCGCACAAGTGTAATACTAGTCTATTCTGTATTATCGATGTATAGTCTCGATAATACTACGACTAGGGATATTTATTGATTAAACCGTTCATGGATTAATACTGTCTCATATCTTATTCATCCGAAACTAATCATAAGGTCTTTTATCTTTTATATATATCAAAGTAATCCAATTACAAAATGATAAAATATCAATTTCCTTTGTCACATAGTTAATTTGTACAAAAATACAATGTCTTTTACAAATAGTGATGCTATGGGTCATAATTGTCCAACAATCTCCCACTTGGCTCATAGTCAATCACTCAAGTATCTAACACATGAACTATGTACATGTCGCTCAAACTTTTACTGAGAAATAGCTTTCGTCAGCGGATCTGCAATGTTGTCATCTGAGGCGATCTTTTCGATCTTCACATCGCCACGATGTATGATCTCACAAATCAGATGAAACCATCGAAGTACATGCTTGGATCGTTGATGAGACTGTGGTTCCTTAGCCTGCGCTATAGCCCCGTTATTGTCACAATACAAAGGTACGGGCTCAGCTGCTAACGGAACTACTCCTAATCCAATTAGGAATTTACGGATCCAAACTGCTTATTTTACCGCCTCAGCTGCAGCTATATATTCCGCTTCTGTTGTCGAATCGGTAACAGTCTCTTGCTTAGAAGATTTCCAGCTCACTACTCCATTGTTCAAACAAAATATGTACCCCGATTGTGACTTAGAGTCATTTTTATCGGTTTGGAAACTTACATCGGTGAATCCAGTCACCTCAAGTTCTCCATCTCCATAGACTAAGAAAGCATCCTTAGTTCGTCTAAGATACTTAAGGATGTTCTTAACATCAGTCCAGTGACCGTCACCTGGATTGGCCTGATAGCGACTGCACATGCTCAAAGTATACGAGACATCAGGTCGCGTACATATCATGACATACATGATCGATCCGACTACAGAAGCGAACAAGATCTGACTCATGTTGTCTCTCTCATCTTGAGTTTTAGGACACATGTCCCTAGATAGAGAGACGACATGTGACACTGGAAGCAGCCCCCTCTTAGACTGATCCATGTTGAATCTCTTCAACAGTTTGTCAATGTACGAGCTCTAGGAGAGTCCAAGAAGCTTTCTAGATCTATCCAGGTAGATCCTTATTCCCAGAATAAAGGCTGATTCTCCCAGATCTTTCATGGAGAATTTTAATGAAAGCCAAGCTTTCACTGATTGCAATATGGGAATGTAATTGCTAAGAAGTAATACATCATCAACGTATAGGACAATGAATGTCAGTGCGCTCTCACTAACCTTCTTATATACACAAGGATCATCGTCGTTTTGAAAGAAACCATTTTCTTTTATGAAATCACCAAAATGTTGGTTCCAAGAACGCGATGCTTGCTTCCATCCATAAATGGATCGATTTAACTTGCAAACCATGTTTGCATGTTTTATCATGATAAAACCGTCAGGCTGTTGCATATAAACATCCTCCAAAAGGTTTCCGTTAAGGAAAGCGGTTTTGACGTCCATCTGCCATATTTCATAATCGAAATATAAAGCAATAGCACGCATTATCCGAATGGATTTGATCATGGTAACATGTGAAAAAGTTTCGTCGTAATCGACACCATGTCATTGACGATACCATTTCGCTACAAGCCTAGCTTTGTACGTTTGTATGTTTCCATCCATGTCCGTCTTCTTCTTGAAGACCCATTTACAACCAAGCGGCTTAACGCCTTTTGGTGCATCAACCAGTGTCCAAACTTGGTTGGTATACATGGAATCCATTTCGGACTTCATGGCCTCTTACCATAAAGCGGAGTCAATACCTTATATCGCTTCCTCATATGTAGCCGGCTCGTCTTCCTCAATAAGATTAATATCCACATGGGGTGAGATCAGAAACCCATACCTCTCAGGTTGTTTTCTGACTCTCTCCGACCTACGCGGTTCTTGTGCATTAGAAAATTATGGTACAGTCTCATCTCTGATGAACTGTTCGTGTTCCGTAAAGGAATTGGTGCCAGGAACAGTATCACTCTGATTTCCATCGATTTCTACTTTCCTCCCACTTACCACTATATTTAGGAATTCCTTTTCGAGGAAAACCGCATGGAGAGCAACAAATACCTTGTTCTCTTGTGGGTTGTAAAAGTAATATCCTTTGGTTTCCCTAGGATAACCTACAAATAGGCACTTATCCAATTTGGGTTCTAGTTTGGTACCATCCAAACGTTTAACATATGCCCAGCATCCCCAAATCTTCAGGAATGAGAAATCCGGTTTCTTTCTTGTCCATATTTCATATGGAGTCTGTGCAACAGACTTTGACTGAACCTTATTCAAAATAAGTATTGCACTGTTCAATGCGTATCCCCAGAAGGAAATTGGTAGCTCAGTACGACTCATCATTGACCTTACCATGTCTAACAAAGTTCGGTTTCTCCGTTCGGACACACCGTTCAATTGAGGTGTTCCGGGAGGAGTCCATTGTGAAATAATACCATATTCTTTCAGGTAATCGAGAAACTCATTGCTTAAGTATTCTCCACCACGGTTCAACAGCAATGTTTTAATACTTTTGCCGGTCTGTTTTCCTACTTCATGTCGAAACTCTTTGAATTTCTCAAAGTTTCCGACTTGTGTCTCATAAGATACACATAACCATAACGCTATGCATCATCCGTAAAGGTTACGAAGTATTCATATCCACCTCTAGCTTGGCTAGATATGGGCCCGCATAAGTCATTATGAACGAGGGCTAATAGTTCGGTGGCATGTACACTTTTACAGCTACAAGGAGTTTTAGGCATTTTGCCTAATAAACTGGATTCACAGACGTCATATGAATTATGATCAAATCCGTTTAAGTATCCACTCTTCGAAAGTGTGTATATACGAGTCTTGTTAATGTGTCCTAGACGAAAATGCCACAGATAAGTTTCATATGTTTTACTCAATTTGAGTCTTTTATTTGTCATGCTATATGTTTGAGATTCATTTATATTCAAAATATAAAGACCATTATTAGCATCAGTAGTACATATCTGAAAATCATCTTTATAAACAAAACACCCAGTGTTCCGGAATACAAAGGTATACCCGCATTGGGTCAAACAAGATACATAGATAATGTTTCTAGTCAAACTAGGTACATAATAACAGTCTGATAATGAAAGTACATGCCCCGAGGACAGTTCCAAAACATAGGTCCTTACAGTTAAAACAGCGACTCTCATCCCGTTTCCAACTCGTAGGTCATGTTGGACAATTATGACCCATAACGTCACTATTTGTACAGATCATGGTGTTGTTGTACAAATTAACTATGTGACAAATGAGATTGCGCTCTTATCATTTGTGATTAGATCACCTAGATGTATAAATGATAGGAGGTCCCTGTAATTTGTTTCTGGATTGAGAATGATATGAGACAGTACTAATCCACGAAGGATAAATCATTAAATATCCCTAGTCAGAGC
The DNA here is from genome assembly GCA_019454045.1 of Zanthoxylum bungeanum. NCBI lineage: Eukaryota > Viridiplantae > Streptophyta > Magnoliopsida > Sapindales > Rutaceae > Zanthoxylum > Zanthoxylum bungeanum. The sequence goes on along the minus strand of SKCR01007500.1, from coordinate 30,238 downwards.
ATTATCGAGATTGGACATCGATGAATGAGTAAAAACTAGTATTACACTTGTGCGCGTTGTGAGGGCACAACAATATAGTTATCATATATTTGGGTATAGGATACTCATGCAAGTGTAATAGGAGGTTGTGTTTCACCGATGGTACGGGAAACATCTTCATTCTGGATAAGACCCCCTCGGAATTCCATTGGTAGTATGACTATGTGTCTATGGAAATCCGAAATCAGGGTAGGTGTATTTGGTCTTAACCTGAGACTTGCACCGCTAATACATACAACAATCAATATACTTTGGTTGAGGTCGTCAAGGGCTTTAACCGGTTCTGTGTACGCCAATACTGGGTATATTGAGAATCGTAGTGTGTTGGGTGTGATGTCAAGACGGAAGTGTCACTCCAGTCATATGGAGTTGATAATCGCACAGGGATACATAACTGGTTCTCTAAATAAGCTTGCAACATTCGGGATAATATGACTTGGTCATGATTATCCGATATTAAATAGACTAGTTGCTCGTTATCCGTTATATGCTTCGTACTGGGCAGACACTGTACCAGCCCCAGGCCTCGCATGCGATCATCTGATACTGGACAGAAATACGCAATACTACGTATACTACACCTGATACAGATCCTTATATTCCTGTAAGGATATTTCCGGAGAATTTGGTAAGTATGGCGCTTTGCTAGAGGCCAAACTTGTCTTGTAAATCGGTATAAACGTAGTACGAGGTACTTACGTGTTCGGATAGTCCGACGACCGAATTTACTGCCAACATATTCGGGGATCTCATGGGTCGCTTCCTAAAGATTCACCGATGACGTATGACTCACACCTTTTATTAATCTGGGATTAATTAGAAGAGAGAGAAAATTAATCTGGGATTAATTATGGAGATATTTTATCTGGGATAAAATATCAATTAAACAGAGATAACGATTAATTTGGAATTAATCAAAGAATTAATATATTTGATATATTAAACGAAATTGGATTTCGATGCGGAATTAAAATTAGATTTTAATTCGGGCGAACGAATTAATTTAAAACTAATTCGTTAGCGACGTGAACAATAATTATGCTTGGCATGATTATTTAATTAAATTAGATTTAATTACGTCGCAACGGAAAATTCATTAATTTGGAATTAACGAACCCGAGCCCGGGATTATTTGCGGGCGCATTCGCATTTTGAATTCGAGTGCGGCACGCAAGTCAAATCAAGCGTCAAATCGCTAGTCGCAACTTGCGTCACATCATTCATCAATCAACAAGTGATGGATGTCTTTCACTTTGAGTGATTGACGCCAGTCACTATTTCACTGATTGATGGATTGATGGAGTGATGTGTGTGGTTGGAGCCATTTATGGCTTGACTTTTTGAGATTCAAAAGTGATATATGTTTTAATTAATTTTGGAAATCAATTAACATTATCACAACTCATCTCTCTCTCTAAAAAAACTCCTCTCTTTCTTCTTCTTTATTCACGCCCAAGGGGCTGAAAAATCACCTCACTATTTGCCAAAACCGTGAGTAGTGGGAAGCCAAAGGTCATGATTTTGTGGCAAAATCAAGAGTGCTAGCACACTACGAAGACATGAGAAGGTGATAGGGAAGTCTACCCATGAGCCGGGAATCGTTTGACGAAGCTTGGAGCTTGACGAAGAACCTTCAATGGCTGAAAATGGGGACTGGTTGCAGCTCACTGCCGAGTCCACTGCCAAGGCAGAAAATTAATTTTTGTTGCCCCTCCGCGTCGTTCAACCGATCGATGTAAGTATTCCGTGACTTTTTCGATTTGTATTCGCACTTGTTTCATGTTTTTTATTCGATCCTATGGACCTAGAAACTCCAACAGGTCAGTCTCGCCTGAAACCAGTCTCCTGTTAATTACAGGTACATATATGAGTACCACATCCAGAATCAAAAAATCCAATTTTTAAAACTAGAAGTAGACATGTTTATTTCAATAACAAACATACTTGATGCCGGAGCCTTGCCCGCCTTCACTTCCTTCATGTGCGCCTTGTACTCACGACAGTCACACTTCCAGTGACCCCGTTTGCCACAATGTAGGTAGACATCTTGGATATGTCATTTGCCTTCCCAGAAGACTTTGACGATTTGGCTTTGCCCTTTCTTTTCTTCTTTTTCTTCACACCTCCAGAAGCCTTCGGCCAAGCCTTGGCCTTCTGAGATTTCGAAGTAAGATACGCCCCGCACTTCTTGCCCTTCAGAAGCTCTAGCTCTGCCTCTTTCAGCATTGTCATCAACTCTCCAAGAGTCTTCTCTTGTTTCATCATATTATAGTTCATGATGAACCCGCCCCAGCAGTCGGGCAGAGACTGTAATATCAAATCTATGGAAGTCTCAACCTCGAAGGTTATGCCCAGCTAACCTAGATGTTTGATGTCAGCAATCATCTACGACATATAATGCTCGACATATATACCCTCTTACATATGTGAGCGAAATAGCATCTTTTGCAATTCATACTTCTGAGATCTAAGATTAGATCTATGAAGGTCCTTCAATTTATGGAAGTTCATGATGAACCTGCCCCAGCAGTCGGGCAGAGACTATAATATCAAATCTATGGAAGTCTCAACCTCGAAGGTTATGCCCAGCTGACCTAGATGTTTGATGTCGGCAATCATCTGCGAGACATAGTGTTGGTTTTCTATTAAGTCCCAAGGATCAATTCAACCAAGAAATCATGTATGTGAATACTCGTAAAAGTATGGCGGAATCATACTTACAACGATCGGCTTTTGCGACGCGAGGAACAACAAAATCTTCAAGCTTTTCCCAAAGAGGCTCACGGCAATTGCAGATTTTTGTGCTCCAAAATTCGGCCATGGATGTCTTCCAAGCTCGAAGCTTTGTGTTGTGCATTCCATGCCCACGGGGTGAGTTTCCCTATCACCTACGCAAGACTCCGGAAGTGTGCTAGCACCTTGGAAATTTTGCCATAAAACTTCCTATGATCCTCCTACATCTCACGACATTTGCAGTGAAAATGAAGAAGAAAATTGGCCTAAGCCGGAGAGAGAAGAGAGTTAGTGGAGAAAAAAGTTTTGTGTATTTTTGTATATCTAATACAAAATAAAAGTCAAATACCAATTAATAAAATAATGGTATATGTCTTTCAATCACACTTGGAGTGTCTAACACTCTTCCATCATTTCTCATCAACTTCCATCAATCAAAGTGATGTGACGCGTTATGTGACTTGTGGGCCGCACTAGAATTCCAAAACAGTGGGCCTGCAAACACACTCCCGGCTCGGGTTCGCTAATTCCGACCTAACGAATTTTCCGTTGCGACGTAATTAAATCAATTCAATTAAATAATTTTGCCTAGAAAATTACTATTCACGTCGCTAACGAATTAATTCTAAATTAACTCGTTCGCCCGAATTAAAATCTAATTTCAATTCCGCGTCGAAATCCAATTTTGTATAATATATCGAATATATTATTTTATCGATTAATTCCAAATTATTGTTCTCTCTCTTTGAATAATATTTTATCCCAGATAAAATATCTCCGTAATTAATCCTAGATTAATTTTCTCTCTCTTATAATTAATCCGAGATTAATAAAGTGCGAGTCATACGTCATCGGTGAATCTTCGGGAAGCGACCCATGAGATCCCCAGATATGTTGGCAGTAAATCCGGTCGTTGACTATCCGAACACGTTCGTACCTAGTACTACGTTTTTACCAATTTACAAGACATGATTGGCTTCTAGCAAAGCACCGTACTTACCCAATTCTCCAGAAATATTCTTACTGGAATATGTGATCTATATCAGGCGTAGTATACGTAGTATTGCGTATTACGATCCAGCATCGGATGTCACGTGTTAGGCCTGGCGTTGGAATTGTGTCTGCCCCGTACGAATCACATATCGGATCTCTGGTAACTAGTCTCTATAATCAGAAAAACATGAGCTAGTCATAATATCCCGATAGCTGTAGTATATAAGAGAACCAGTTCCGTATCCTATATGATCATCATCTCCACTATGACTGGAGTGATACTTCCGTCTTGACATCACACCCAATACACTACGATTCTCAATATACCCAAAGAGGCGTACACAGAACCTGTTAAAGCCCTGGACGACCAAAACCAAAGTATATTGATTGTCGCAAGTATTAGCGGTGCAAGTCTCAGGTTAAGACCAAATACACCTACCCTGATTCAGACTTCCATAGACACATAGTCATACTACCAATGGAATTCTGAGGGTCTATCCAGAGCGAAGCTGTTCCCGTACCATCGGTAAACACAACTTCCTATTACACTTGCATGAGTATCTTATACCCAAATATATGAGAACCATGCCATTATGCTCCCACAACGCACACAAGTGTAATACTAGTCTTTTACGCATTATCGATGTCCAATCTCGATAATACTCTGACTAGGGATATTTAATTATTAAACCTTCGTGGATTGATACTGTCTCATATCATCTTAATCTAGAACTAATCATAAAGACCTTTCATCATTTATACATCTAGGTAATCCAATTACAATGATAAAAGGGCAATTTCCTTTGTCACATAGTTAATTTGTACAACAACACCATGATCTGTACAAATATGATGCTGCTATGGATCATAATTTTCCAACAATCTCCCACTTGGCCTATAGCCAATCACTCAAGTGTCCTACACCCGAACTATGTACGGTTCGCTCAAACTTCTGCTGAGGAAAGGCTTTCGTCAGCGGATTTGCATGATTATCGTCTGATGCGATTTATTCGATCATCACATCGCCACGATGTATGATCCGAACGAATCAGATGAATAGTTTAAGTATATATATGGATCGTTGATGAGACCATTAATTCTTTAGCCTGTGCTGTAGCCTAGCTCAGCTGCTAACAGAACTATTCCTAATCTGATTAGGATTATTAATATCCGAATGGCTTCTATTGTTGCCTCAGCTGCATCAATATTCCGCTTTTTTTGTTTATTCGGTAACAGTATCTTTCTTGGAAGATTTCCAGCTCACTGTTCCGTTATTCAAACTGTATAGTACCTTTTATTACGACTTATAGTCGTTATTGTCGGTCAGGAAACTTGCAGTAGTGAACCCAGTCACTTTAAGTTCTCATTCTCCATAGTTTAAGTAAGCATCATTAGTTCATCTAAGATACTAAATGATGTTATTAACATCAATCCAGTGATTATCACTTGGATTGGCCCGATTGTGACTCCATATGCTCAAAGCATATGAGACACCAGGTCGCGTACATTTATTTCAATGTACGAGTTCTCACAGAGTGCCAACAACTTTTAGATCTATCCCAGTAGATCCTTATTCCTAGAATAAAGGTTGTCTCTCCCAAGAATTCTATGGAGAATTTTCATGAAAGCCAAGCTTTCACCGATTGTATTATGGGAATATCATTTCCAAGAAATGATATGTCATCCTTATATAGGACAGTCATTGTCAGTGCGCTCACACTAACCTCCTTATATACACAAGAATCATTTTCGTTTTGAATTAAATCATATACCATTATGATTACATCAAAACGATAATTCCAAGAACGCAATGCTTGCTTCAATCTATCCATGGATCGAGTTAACTTGCAAACCTTATTTGCTCGTTTTGGTACGACAAAACCGTTTGGATGTTATAAACATCCTCCAAAAGGTTTCCGTTAAGGAAAGCGATTTTGACGTTCACCTGCCATATTTCATGAATGAAACATGCAGCATTGTCAAGCATTATCCAAATGGATTTAACCATGGCAACGAGTAAAAGGTTTCGTTGTAATTGACACAATGTTGATAACGATACCTTTTCGCTACAAGCCCAGCTTAGTACGTTGGTATGTTGCCTTCCATATGTGTCTTCCTTGAAGACTTATATAGTACTAATAGGCACAATGCCTTTTGGTACAACACCAATGTCTAAACTTGTTGGTATACATGGAATCCATTTCGGACTTCATGGCACTTTGCCATAATAGGGAGTCGATACCTTGTATCACTTCCTCATACGTAGTCAGTTTGTCTTCCTCAATAAGACAGACATCTTTATGAGGTGAGATCAGAAACCCATACCCCAGGTTGTTTTCTAACTCTCAAAAACTTACGCGGTTCTTGTGTATTCGAAGATTATTGGTATAGTTTCATCATTGATGAACTATTTATGTTTCATTAATGAATCGGTGCCTGGAACAATATACTCTGATTTTCATCGAGTTTTACTTTCCTCCCACTTACCACTGCATATAGGTATTCCTCTTAGGAAAACCGCATGACGAGCAACAATTACATTGTTTCTATTGTGAGTTGTATAAGTACTATACTTTGGTTTCCCTAGGATAACCTACAATTAGGCACTTATCCGATTTGGGTTCTAGTTTGGTATCATCCAAACATATGCCTAGCATTCCCAAATCAGTACAGGAATGAGAAAACCCAGTTTCTTTCCTGTTCATATCTAATATGAAGTCTGTCAAAGATTTTTATGGAACCTTATTCAAAATAAGTTTTGCACTGTTAAATGCGTATCCGTTGAAGGAAATGGTAGCTCAGAGCGACTCATGATTAACCTTATCATGTCCAACAAAATTCGGTTTCTCGTCAGACACGCACAACACTGAACTGTGTTCCGGGAGGAGTCCTCATTGAAAGAATACTATACTCTTTCAAGTATTTGAGAAACTTATTGCTTAAGTATTTTCATCATGGTCTAACCGTGATGGTTTAATACTTTAGCCGATCTGTTTGTCTATTCGTGTCGAAACTCTTTGAATTAATCAAAAGTTTCCGATTCGTGTTTCAAAGAAACACATAACCATAACGCGATGCCACATCCGTAAAGGTCACGAAACATTCATATCCACCTCTAGCCTAGCTAGATATGGCCCACTTACGTCACTATGAACGAGGGCTAACAGATCGGTGGCATTTGCACTTTTACCAAGTAAAAAGTGTTTTAGGCACTTTGCCTAATAAACTAGATTCGTAGACATCATTTGAATAGAATCAAATCCGTCCTAGTATCCACTCTTCGAAAGTGTGGATATACGAGTCTTGTTAATTGTGTCCCAGACAACAATGCCACATATAAGTCTCAACTGATTAAATCAGTTTGAGCTATTTGTTTGTCATGTTATACGTTTGAGATTCATTTATATTCAAAATATAAATACTGTTATTCACATCTAATGTGGTTATCTCAATATCATCTTTATAAAATAAAACACTTTAGTGTTCTAGAATATAAAGGTATACCGCAACGGGTTAAACCCTGATATAGAGATAATGTTTCTAGTCAAACTAGTTACATTTAACAGTTTCCTAATTTAAGTACACACCCGAAGGGTAGTTCCTAAACTTAGGTATCTACGGTTAAACAAGACAGTTGTCCCGTTTCTGATCCGCAGATAAATCTCAACTGAAGTCAGTATCCTGCTTATCAGCAGATTCTGCACACCAGTACATATTTATGTACCACATCCAGTATCTAAAATCCAATTTTAATACTAGTAGTGAACATGTTTATGACAAACATATTTGAAGTCGGAGCCTTGCCCGTCTTCAATTCCTTCATGTCTGCCTTGTCCATACGGCAGTCACGCTTCCAGTGACCCCGTTTGCCACAGTTTAGGCAGACATTTTGGGATATGTCCTTTGTCTTCCCAGAAGATTATAATGACTTTGCCTTTGCCCCCTTTTCCCACACCCAGAAGCCTTCGCCAAGCCTTGGCCTTCTGGGATGTCGAAGTAAGATGCGCCTTGCGCTTCTTGCCTTATTGCAAACTTTGGCTTTGTCTCCTTGAGTATAGCCATTAACTCTCCAAGAGTTTTCTATTGCAATTTAGTACTTCTAAGATCTAAGGATAGATCTATGAAGATCCTTCAATTTCATTATCATACTATAAGGATCTAATCTAATCCTTAGTTCTGATTAAGAAATTAAGGAGTCTATTTGACAAGCATAATGGATTAAGCACTAAAGTTATCATCACATGAATATTCCAAATATCATGTTCTACTATTTGCTCAACTCGGGCTTAGGCTCGAGACGTCATTCTATCAAATAAAGTAACTTCTCGGTTTTCAGGACTATCCTGAAGTTTTATTCCCAATTTGAAAATTAAAGTCGTTTAAAACATTTTCACCCAGATTATGTTTTAAACACTAATCTTTCAATTATTCTTGATTGCATAGTCCAACTATCCATCAACGATTTTAGGTACAATTCATTATAATGATTACTATAGTCCAACTATATAATCAACTATAATTTAATTGATTAAATTCAATTATATTGATTACTATAATCCAATTATAAAATCAACTATAATTAAAATTAGTTAATTCAAATATATTGATTACTATAATCCAATTATAATCATCAACTATAAATGAAATAGTTTGAATACAGTCCAACTGTTTAATTAAAACAACATTAAATATTAGTCCAACTAATATATAATTATATGATGAAAAATGAAATGAGCGCGTATGGCAAGTAACTAAACGAATATTGCAAATTTAATACTTGCCTCCCACTATTTTTCGGCGAGACTCTAACCCTCTGTGGTCGGGAACCTTGTTTCCTAGTGGGCTAGGATCCCGTTAAATAACACACAATCTTGACTTTGGCCAACAAATGTATGATAATTAACTAGGTAGATCTCTAAGATCAATTGGATCCCATCCAATTCCTAGATCCAGTAGGTGGACATCCAAGTCCGAAACATATATCTTATATATGCCAATATATCCAATATATTCCCTAACCTTTTTCCTCTGAATCAACTAAGCATTGGCTTTGGCACAACACACTTAGTGATCCCAGTTAAGCGGAACCCATTGACATTGGAAAGTTGCGTAATCGATGTCGATGGACAAGAAGTGATCTTGACTTTGGCCAACAAATCACAACTTGGACAAGACACCGATATGGAACAAAGCCTTCATGATTCAAACACATCCGTGACGGATAAAGTTCTTGACTTTGGCCAACAAACCAGTGCCAGTCTTGGATCTTGAGTAAGAATCACTCAATGGAAGGAAAAACGTTTAATATTTTTGAGGGTTTTTTTCACGTAATTGGCAACCAATTATTATCTTTGTTAAGGTCTCATCATCATACACCCTTAAACATGCATTCTAAATACATAATAAGGCGCATAATAAATATAATAATGATATGCGGATGGATACTTAACACATTGTTCCTAGAACAAATCTCTCTCTCCTCTCTCCTCCCGCTAGCACAAGTATTACTTCTACCCGATTACATAACACTTCTAAAGAAACCTCATTTACATTAGGGGAATAGGTGAGAAGAGAAATACACAGAGTAAGGAGTAATAGGCTGGACACGCAGGTCCAATTAATAAATTCTAAATTTATTACAACATTTCAAAATTGCCCTCACCCATCTAATATCCATCTGATATACATTATTCATACATCGCATCCATGTATTCACACAAGCATGTTATCAATCAATCTAATCCAATTAATTAATCTGAAAATTAATGACATCCAATGTTCAAACAACGATTTGATTTTGCGCGAGTCCGACTCGTTTTGCGAATAAGTACTCAAAGTACGAATTCTTGAATTATATTAAACTACAACATTAAATCCAATTTAATTTGTATTTAATACTAATTCTATATTTAATTCTAAATTAAATATTACACTTTATTAATGAGCCTTTACGACTTAGATTCTAAATCCAATCGTTACGGGTCTCAAAGCCCAATTAACATCCAATGTCAATTTAATTTAAAGTCCAATGGGCTTTCAATTAATTTCTTAAGGCATGGACTTTTGGTCAATATGGGTCAAACCCAAATACCAAAGCCCATTTAGGGAATCACCCTTATTTGCCAAGAAACCAATTTAGGCCCATTAGGCCCAATTAATATTAAAGGTCCATTAAGTCATAATTGGACTTTTTGGAGATGGTTTTGGGCCCAATTGGATCCAACCAATTAGCCTAAACCAAACTTGGCCCAACCAAGCCCATTAAGCCCAATTACAACTTTAAAAGCCCATTTCCAAAATAAGCCCAATTAATTTAATTTCAAAATTCCAAATTTCAAAATTAATTAACCAAATTAACATTTCCAAAATACTAATTCACTCAATTAATTATGCTCATTATCATCAAAACATGTCCAACACATTTGAATCAAAAAATCAATCATTTTCATGCTTATCATTGTCTCGACATTTTAGGGGTTTTTATATCCGATTCGAATTCAATCCAATTAAATCCACAATCAACATTCCCAAATGATTTTAACTCATCCAATGATCAAAATAAAAAAAAATACCATGACTTAGGGCAAACATTCATATTCGGCCAAGCCTAAATTTTGGGCAAAAATTGATCCAATCAACTTTTCATGAAATTGATCATATACAACTTCAATATATCATCATTCAAGCATACTCAATCAATCAATTTTATCAAATCAAGCTCAAATTGATTTTACCCAAATTTTACCATAATCAAATTTCATGCTCAAAATGGCTCAAGATACCATTGTTGGGTTTCTATTAAGTCCCAAGGATCAATTCAAGCAAGAAATCATGTATGGGAATACTCGTAAAAGTATGGTAGAATCATACTTACAACGATCGGCTTTTGCGACGCGAGGAACAACAAAATCTTCAAGCTTACCCAAAGAGGCTCACGACAATTGCAATTTTTGTGCTCCAAAATTCGGCCATGGATGTCTTCCAAGCTCCAAGCTTTGTGTTGTGCATTCCATGCCCACGGGTGAGTTTCCCTATCACCTTCGCAAGACTCCGGAACTGTGCTAGCACCTTGGAAATTTTGCCACAAAACTTCCAATGCTCCTCCTACATCTCACTGATTTGCAATGAAAATGAAGAAGAAAATTGGCCTAAGCCGAGAGAGAGAAGAGAGTTGTGGAGAGAAAAAAGTGTTTTGGTTTTTATATATCTAATACAAAAGAAAGTCAAATACCAATTAATAAAATAATGGTTATGTCTTTCAATCACACACTTGAGTGTCTAACACCCTTCCATCATTTCTCATCAACTTTCATCAATCAAAGTGACGTGACGCGTGATGTGACTTGTGGGCCGTACTTGAATTCCAAATGCGAGTGGGCCCGCAAACACTCTCGGGCTCGGGTTCGCTAATTCCGAATTAACGAATTTTCCGTTGCGACGTAATTAAATCAAATTCAATTAAATAATTTTGCCTAGCAAAATTACTATTCACATCGCTAACGAATTAATTCTAAATTAACTCGTTCGCCCGAATTAAAATCTAATTTCAATTCTGCGTCGAAATCCAATTTTGTATAATATATCGAATATATTATTTTATCGATTAATTCCAAATTAATTGTTCTCTCTCTTTGAATAATATTTTATCCCAGATAAAATATCTCCGTAATTAATCCTAGATTAACTTTCTCTCTTATAATTAATCCCAGATTAATAAAGTGCGAGTCATACGTCATCGGTGAATCTTCGGGAAGTGACCCATGAGATCCCCGGATATGTTGGCAGTAAATCCGGTCGTCGACTATCCGAAACGTACGTACCTAGTACTACATTTTTACCGATTTGCAAGACATGATTGGCTTCTAGCAAAGCACCGTGCTTACCCAATTCTCCAGAAATATTCTTACTGGAATATGTGATCTATATCAGGTGTAGTATACGTAGTATTGCATATTACGATCCATCATCGGATGTCACGTGCAAGGCCTGGGGCTGGAATTGTGTCTGCCCCTTACGAAGCACATATCGGATCTCTGGTAACTAGTCTCTATAATCAAATAAACATGACCTAGTCATAATATCCCGATAGCTGCAGCATATAAGAGAACCAGTTCTGTATCCTACGTGATCATCATCTCCACTATGACTGGAGTGATACTTCCGTCTTGACATCACACCCAATACACTACGATTCTCAATATACCCAAAAAAGGCGTACACAGAACCTGTTAAAGCCCTGGACGACCAAAACCAAAATATATTGATTGTCGCAAGTAGTAGCGGTGCAAGTCTCAGGTTAATACCAAGTACACCTACCCTGATTCAGACTTCCATAAACACATAGTCATACTACCAATGGATTCCGAGGGGTCTATCCAGAACGAAGCTGTTCTCGTATCATCGGTAAACACAACCTTCTATTACACTTGCATGAGTATCATATACCCAAATATATGAGAACTATGTCGTTATGCTCCCACAACGCGCACAAGTGTAATACTAGTCTTTTAAGCATTATCGATGTCCAATCTCGATAATACTCTGACTAGGGATATTTAACGAATAAACCTTCGTGGATTGATACTGTCTCATATCATCTCAATCCGGAACTAATCATAAGGACCTTTCATCATTTATACATATAGGTAATCCAATTACAAATGAAAAAAAGGGTAATTTCCTTTATCACATAGTTAATTTGTACAACACCACCATGATATGTACAAATAGTGATATTATTGGTCATAATTGTCCAACACATAGTGCTCGACAGATGTACCCTCTGACATACGTGAACGAAAGAGCTTCTTTTGCAATTTATACTTCTGAGATCTAAGATTAGATCTATGAAGGTCTTTCAATTTCAGTATCATGTTGTATGGATCCAATCCCTTATTTTGACGATGAAATTGAGGGGTCATTGTGGCAAGCATGACAGATTGAGCAGTTGAGTTTTCATCACTATGAGTCTTCCAAAACTCATGATCAACTACCCACTTATGTCCGGAATCAGGTCCGAGAGGTCTGTCTATAACATAGAGTAATTTCTCGGCTCCCAGGATAATCCTGAGAGCATCTCTAAATCTGGAAAATTCGCGCCGTTAAAGATATTATCACCCATGACGATGTCTCTAACGCTAATCTTTTCAGTCATCTTGATTGCAATAGTCCAACTATCCAATCAACGATATCAGGTACAATCAAATGTAATGATTACTATAGTCCAACTATATAATAAACTACAAATGAAGTTATAAGAGTACAGTCCAACTGTTCAATAAAAACAATAAAATATTAGTCCAACAAATATAAATATATAATGACAAAAATTGTAACATCCCGCCCAGGATGCTACCGGCAGGAGACTGGCTAAACCCATCTCCATAAGCCTCTGGATCTAACAAAATTTCGACATGATGTATTCGTAACATCATGCAACCTGGCCTGTAGCCTGCATCCATATACATTAAGAATATAACAATCTCGCCTCAGGCCGGTAACTCACATCAATGCATTCATCTACAAGGCCTCAGGCCTGAACTCAATAAACAGAAATAAATCACTTGGCCTCCGGCCAGAACTCAAAATAAACTATGCTATTACATGATTTATACACATACAATACAAATACAAAAACCATACAAAGGGCCGTGAGGACCCATGACTTGACCCAGGACTCTCTTGACTGTAGATTGGGGCGATCCACTGTCTTCAAAGTCTTCACCAACTCCAGCTACTGACCTGTAAAACTACAACTGAAAAGGTATGAGTCAGATTGACTCAGTAAGTAATCATGCAAACATTAACAAATCTAATTTGACTTTATAACTTATATCCGTTTTATTTCATGTTTCATGCTATTAGTCTTTTCATCTGAATATACACCTATATATATTAACTTCTATTAAAATCCATACAACTCATCATGTTCTACTTCATAAACTAACAGGTTAAGATCCATTTCACTTATTCTGTGATATTCTGATTCTTCTCTTTACCTTTTTTTTATTTACTCTGAACTAATTCTAAATCTGACAATTATTATAACTTTCTTTCTTTTATTATCTTGAAATATCATCAAGTCGGATAATTAAGACTTATTTATGTTAACTATCCAATCCACTACCACTATCCATGGTTACATGCATGTATTATTATTTCATCATGACTAGCATCCTTACAGTATGTTGTTTCTAAATATGCAAGCAACTCATACAATCAACCTTGACATACATGCACTAAAATAAGATCATGCTTATATGTACTCGTACCTCACAAAGTGCTAACTATATACTTATGAATATGAAATCGTATAATCATGCATTAATATCATATATATATGCATCTGAAATGGATTTGTAGGATATATGAATTCGTATGCATGTCTTATAAACTGTACTTTACTTGAACATACCATGCTTTTGAAAAATATTTTCTGAAAACCCACTTTTAAGAACCATTTTTCTAAAAGTCTCTTTCTAAACTCATTGCTGAAAACTTTACTTTACTTTCTCTTTCTGGAAAAGTTCTTTATGAAAAATTCTGTTCTAAAAACTTCATCTTTCTAAAAACTGTCTTTAAAATAACGGTTCATGAAAACTCTTATTTAAAGTCTGAGTTCTGAAGTCTGAAAACTTTATAATGAAGATCTGAAAACTAAAAACTGAAAATACTTGATGCCCAGAACCATAACTCAACTGCGACATCTCTGAAAACTGAAAATCGAAATCTGAAAAACTGTTTCTGAAAACCGTGTACTGAAAATCTAAAAACTGAAAACTGCTCTACGTCCAGGACCATAACTCAACTGGACGTCTCTCTACACCCAGGACCATAACTCAACTGGGTGTACTCGATGCCTAGAACCATAACTCAACTGGGCATCTCTGAAAATCAGGATTTCGAGACCTTGTAGCCCCTAGTCCTGCTCGAGGATCTGAGAGCGTCCCCTCAGTCCTCAACATGTGCACATGTCTCTGAATCTGTCAATTCCAACAGTGTACAACTGGGATGGGTCAAGTCCCAAATCCCGAATCCAAAGTATCCGTTAAGTCCAAACTGTCTCAAGTTACATACTGGGGTGAGTTTTTACCTCATGCCCCGAAAACCATAAAATCGTGATCTGTATCTTAAAACTGTAAAAATATTTCTGAAATATGATTCTTTCCAAAGCATATGAGATCTCTCTTTAAAATATTTGAAATTGTTGAAAACATTGTTATCGTTTGCTCAACTGCTGAAAACTTAAACACACACACACACACACACGCACATGCAAATATGCATTTCTCATGCTTTTCTCTACTCTAGCCATGACTTCCTCTATAATGATCTTACAAACTACATGCTCAAATATCAACAGGATGTTTGTTCAAATCAAAACATGCTATATTCATGTTACATTCATACATATCTATAAATGCACACATTTAACCATCATAACTTAACTTACCTCTATAACTTACCGTGCTGGTGGCCCACAAACCATATGTTGATATTGCATAATTTGTATTCATACACATAATCGAAGTTATTCTACTACATCAATCATCAAATGTAAACGAGTTCCAATAACTTAGTTCTTAAACTGATTCGCTATTTTCTAACTATCTATTTGTACTCAAGAATCTCATGACGTAATCTTTTATACATTCTCATAGTATGCAATATTGCTCATTTAGGCCCTTATCACATTATATACTCGTATCCTTACTCATGTTGCTAATATTCTTACTTAATGCATAATTATAAACTTTTCTTCATAACACTAGTTCATATACGTTTATCTCATTTATAACTATAATCCCATTCCCTAGGGTGTAGTTTCTACATCCCCATGCCCAAGTCTTATTAAATTATATTTATGACCTTATTTATATGTTCTTATCTAATTTAATTACATGTGCGTCTCTATACTTCTATATGCTCATACTCATTTCTTACCCATTCCTTTGCTTATAATCGCTTTTTCTTATCTATAAGCGTAGCTAGTTACACTTACTTCATTATTTCACACTCAACTTAATATATAACTTATACTTGTTTCATGCATATACCATTTACAATTCTGGTACTTAACTAATTCCGAATGCTAATAATCTTTTAATATTAGAAGCATGAGTTACTTACCTGGCTAAGTGAATGCCCGCGATCCGGGTCCGATCTATCAAACAAGTAACAACGCAAGGTTAATACCGCTTTGCGGAACTTCCAACTTATCATCTAAACAACTACGGGTTTCCCCGAACACCCGTATCGACTCAGATACTACGATCTAAACTTCATTACTCTAATACATACCTTTCTATACTATTCCAACTAGGTGAATAGCCTAGATTCTCGTTTTACGCGTTTGCGGTAATCTTGCGGAAAAGTTTCCGCAAATGCTACGGAAGGGTCTCGAACCCTCCGAACTACTCCGGAATTACAAAATTACCCTCGCAATGTCATTTTAATACTATTTCCATGATTACGATCAACTACGCTCAGTCGCGCGAGAAACTCCATTTTACCGAAACTCGCTTATTCTACCGGATCGATCAAATCTAATCCGTTGCTCCTCGGATTCTACCACATTTATCGTTTTAACACATTAAATCATATTCAATTCATTTCATGCTAATTCGCTAAACTACGGAACTACTAGAAACATCCGAATAAAAAGCTGCAAACTTTAAAATGACGGATTCTAAACGGAGAGTCGTACCCAAATTCCGAGGCCATATTCGGACTCCCCTCGGCCATACGAACGCGCTGGTGCGATCGGAATTCCGTTCGGAGATACTGTTCACATCGGGTCACTATTCATCCGCCGCTTTCTTCCTCGTTTTGCGTGATTCTGGCCGCTGTTCGGTGAAATCGACTTCGCATACTCGTAGTACTCGTCGAGGGCTTCGATTTGGCGGGTGGCACGGCTAGTGAAAGAAACCGACGAGCCAGAAAATTGAAACCCATTTCGCGCCCTTCTTCCACCATTTCCCGCCGCTTCCGGCGTCCCCCGCGGCTATTCCGACCACAGATCTCCTCCCCTTCGCCGGACACACCTGATTCCGCCGGTGCGCCGGCCAGATGCCGGCCGGACCTCGCCAGCGCCCCTCTCCCTCTCTCGCCAAAACGTGTTCTGCGTATCTTCTCTCCTCTTTTTTTTTCTTTCCTTATTTTCTGTAATTACTAATAATAATAATAATAATAATAATAAGAAACAAATATCTTAATTTCGAAATTGACCAAAATGCCCCACTAGGAAGGGTATTTTTGGAAATCACCACTTTTGAAGCCCTTCTGATGTGATTCTCGAAATGTGTTCAACACAAAAGTTGTCTGTCTTGGAAAAACGAGTCCAATGGTTTAAGAACCAGCTCGATCGGATTTCGTTTGCAAATTCTGTGGCCAAAACTATAAACTTTACTCGTATCACAGAAATCGCGTAACTAACTTTGATCCCCACACGCTTTCCGACGCGACGAATAGTCATAATCTATTATTCTAACCCACATAACATTGCTTGAACTCTTATTCCTCATTACCATTATGTTCCCGAGACTATAACGTCAGTCTGGGAATCCTCTAGAGCAGTCCGAAAATCTGGGATGTTACATTCACCCCTCCTTATAAAAATTTCGTCATCGAAATTTCTCCATCCCTATAACTGCTGATTTGAACTTGGTCACATATGCCGAAACTATATTGTTCTAAACTCTACTGATATAACTTTTATGTCTCAACTGTTAACTAATCTCTATCTATAAGCTAAGATTCTTAACAGCTCATCCACGGCTTTAAACTAACTATACTAGTCTAATTCTCATCTCTGGCTATACTGATCTGACTCCTATCTTTGACTGTACTGCTATGGTTCTTATCTCAAATCATCTGGCCTCACACGAGCCCTATAGAAATTATATCTTATCCTTGCAGATTCTTTGATCCAAACGGCTGCAAAAGTACTAACTGTTGTGACTATTGTAGTTATAAACATTCTTTTAAGGTTTTGGAAACCATGTTGCTAATATAGAGTTGTTGACCCACTCTTAAATGACTTAGATTTGATCTTGAGTTGTTACATTGTGTTGAGACTTGGATTGGATGTAAGATTGATGATTGAAGTAATTGATTTAATGTATTTGGCCTAATTTGTCCAATTTGTGGAAATTGAAAAATTAGGGTTCTTGACCGATTCCAAATTTGGGGCTTTTCATATATGTTGTGCATTTGGGTGTGTATATGATGCACATAAAGTTTCATGTTAATTGGATTACATTTGGATGTGTTTTGAAGCATGAAATGACAAATGGTACAGTTTGGCACCTTAAGGTGCATTCGGCCTTGATGATGATTTTTTGGGTTTTTGTTGCTTTTGGTGTTTTGATGTTTTGAACATGCTAAGTTAATCTTAGAAATGATTTAGAATCATTCAAAATTGATTAGATCAATTTCGGACTAAAATGGACAAAATACCATATAGGTAATTTTGGTAATTCACTTGAATATGATTCATTTGAATTTTGTTTTCATAATTTGATTATTGGAATGTTAAATAAATATGTTGATTTAATTAATCCGAGAAAAAGTTTTGAAATCTGAAAATCGGATTTTCACACCGCTTCCGCTGCGCGTTACCGGATTCACCCCCTAAAAACCCTTACACTAACTTAATCCAATATCTTCCGATACAACGATAGCTAATCTATTCACAATGAATGAGTCACCCATGGACTCATATTCAAGCAAACAAGGCACTGGACAATACAATCATATCATATCAAATAATCATATAAGACACATACAATGACCTACATGGTCTTAACCATACTGAAGACAATCTCCGACAGCTGGATCCCCACAGTTCCAGTCACTGACTTCTAGACTATGCTACTGACTCTGACTCTTAAACCATACTCTGATACCAACTTTGTAACATCCCGCTTAGGCCAGGATGCTACCGGCAGGAGACAGGCTAAACCCATCTCCATAAGACTCTGGATCTAACAAAATTTCGGCATGATGTATTCGTAACATCATGCAACCTGGCCTGTAGCCTGCATCCATATACATCAAGAATATAACAATCTCGGCCTCAGGCCGGTAACTCAACATCAATGCATTCATCTACAAGGCATCAGGCCTGAACTCAATAAACAGAAATAAATCACTTGGCCTCCGGCCAGAACTCAAAATAAACTATGCTATTACATGATTTATACACATACAATTCAAATACAAAAACCATACAAAGGGCCGTGAGGACCCATGACTTGACCCAGGACTCTCTTGACTGCAGATTGGGGCGATCCACTGTCTTCAAAGTCTTCACCAAACTCCAGCTACTGACCTTCAAAACTACAACTGAAAAGGTGTGAGTCAGATTGACTCAGTAAGTAATCATGCAAACATTAACAAATCTAATTTGACTTTATAACTTATATCCGTTTATTTTCGTGTTTCCTGCTATTAGTCTTTTCATCTGAATATACACCTATATATATTAACTTCTATTAAAATCCATACAACTCATCATGTTCTACTTCATAAACTAACATGTTAAGATCCATTTCACTTCTTCTATGCTATTCTGATTCTTCTCTTTACCTTTTTCTGTTTACTCTGAACTAATTCTAGATCTGACAATTATTATAGCTTTCTTTCTTTTATTATCTTGAAATATCATCAAGTCGGATAATTAAGACTTATTTATGTTAACTATCCAATCCACTACCACTATCCATGGTTACATGCATGTATTATTATTTCATCTTGACTAGCATCATTACAGTATGTTCTTTCTAAATATGCAAGCAACTCATATAATCAACCTTGACATACATGCACTAAAATAAGATCATGCTTATATGTACTCGTACCTCACAAAGTGCTAACTATATACTTATGAATATGAAATCGTATAATCATGCATTAATATCATCTATATGCATCTCAAATGGAATTTTAGGATATATAAATTCGTATGCATGTCTTATAAACTGTACTTTACTTGAACATACCATGCTTTTGAAAAATGTTTTCTGAAAACCCTCTTTGAAGAACCATTTTTCTAAAAGTCTATTTCTAAACTCATTGTTGAAAACTTTACTTTACTTTCTCTTTCTGGAAAAGTTCTTTATGAAAAATTCTGTTTCTAAAAACTTCATCTTTCTAAAAACTATCTTTAAAATAACGGTTCATGAAAACTCTTATTTAATGTCTGAGTTTTGAAGTCTGAAAACTTTATACTGAAGATCTGAAAACTAAAAACTGAAAATACTTGATGCCCAGGACCATAACTCAACTGCGCATCTCTGAAAACTGAAAATCGAAATCTGAAAAACGTTTCTGAAAACCGTGTACTGAAAATCTGAAAATTGAAAACTGCTATACGTCCAGGACCATAACTCAACTGGACGTCTCTCTACACCCAGGACCATAACTAAACTGGGTGTACTCGATGCCCAGGACCATAACTCAACTGGGCATCTCTGAAAATCAGGATTTCGGGACCCTGTAGCCCCTTGTCCCTGCTCGAGGATCTGAGAGCGTCCCCTCAGTCCTCAACATGTGCACATGTCTTTGAATCCGTCAATTCCAACAGTGTACAACTGGGATGGGTCAAGTCCCAAATCCCGAATCCAAAGTATCCGTCAAGTCCAAACTGTCTCAAGTTACATACTTGGGCGAGTTTTTACACCCATGCCCCGAAAACCATAAATCGTGATATGTATCTTAAAACGTAAAAAATATTCTGAAATATGATCTTTCCAAAGCATATGAGACTCTCTTTAAAATATTTGAAATTGTTGAAAACATTGTTATCGTTTGCTCAACTGCTGAAACTTAAACACACACACACACATGCACATGCAAATATGCATTCTCATGCTTTTCTCTACTCTACGCCATGACTTCCTCTATATGATCTTACAAATTTACATGCTCAATATCAACAGGATGTTTGTTCAAATCAAAACATGTTTATATTCATGTTACATTCATACTATCTACATATGCACACATTTAACCATCATAACTTAATTACCCTCTATAACTTACCGTGCTGGTGGCCCCAAACTGTTGGGGTTGGTGCTCAGAGCGCCAATTCCCGGTTGTATTTCTGTTAAATACTTCTGTAAAACATTATTATTATGAATAATATATGCAGTTTCTATAATATAATCTATCTTTCTATATGGTAAAGACGTAATGACCCTAGAATGATTAGTCATGATACAGTTGCAAAAGCGTCGCAACGGACATTGAGATGTATCATGACGTTGTCATTCTCAGACAGTTCCTGGTCAAGGTTTACACTACTTGGTCAGTATAGTAAACCCGTTGAGACCGGTACATGTCGTATACTGGAATATATGATTCCAATGGTTTCTCAATGAACCATAAGTCTTGGAGACTAGTATAGACGTGTAGGTGTTTATAGCGGATAAACACTGAACGACTCACCGAAGATTCTTAATGGATGGTACACCAGCGTCAATAAGAATCTTCTTGGGTTGAGTAGCACTTGTGATTCTTAGACTTGAGATGCCATTGTGGGCACATGAGACATCTTCTACACTTAGACGGCAGTCACGTCACCGATCTATTTAGATCAGACCTCCGCCTGTTCGTTGGGTGTAGATAGATCCTCAGGGTGTCCTATGTGTATCAAGATAGGATCCGTCAGTTCTGTGTATCAGAGCATAGGTAGTCCATATGATTAGCAATCAGATAAAACCATGGGCCCGTGGTAAGTTTAGAAGCTAGTTCTAAACATTCTTTTTGAGATTGCTAATAGAATAGTCGACTGGATAATCCCGATAGAGATTTGACGTTTACATCTATATCTCTGGGATTTATCCGGATACCTGTGACGGAGGAATTATACATTTGCCATGACCTCGACCTGTATGGTTCAGCGAGATTATCCGTGATCGTCATAATCTACGGGTGGATAGATTATGGACACGAAATTAGATTTCGTGACGGATATACCTGAACCTAGAGAGTCTCAATAATGAAACATACTCGTTGAGCACTAGAGCAACATAATAAATAATATTGATTATTTATAAAGTCGTTTAAAGGTTAAACGCAAGATACGTGCTAAAAGGACTAGATAGTCATTTGCTTAATTATTGTGTATTTACATTTAATACTTGATTAATTTAAATACACATTAATTAATAGTCAAAATGAGTTATTTGACTTATATCCTAAATGAATATATGTTTTTAATATTTAATGTAAATATTATATATATATTTAATATATTTGTATTTGATTAATTAATTAATTATTTAATTGTTAAATGATTAAATTAATTAAAATATAAATATCTTACATTAGGATATTTAAAGTAAATGATGTTAGTTGCTTTTGTTGACTTAAATAAATATCTAATAAAGTTGTATTAAGATATTTATGCAAGTTGATTAAATTAATTTGAAATGAAATTGAAATTTATTTATCTGTATTTGGCTGGCATTTTCGGCCAAAGGCAAAATGGAACAAGTATAAATTGATTTTCATTTCACTTTCATATAACCTAATACACTTTATCAAATAAACACCATTGAAGAAACCTAAGGAAGCTTGAGAAGAAAGAAAGATCAAAGGAAAGCTTGATTTTAGTAAGTTTTTTCAACTTACTATTAGTAAGGAAATTGTTCCTTAGGATCTAGGCTTCAATATATGATATTCTTAGGTTATTTCCTTCTTTGTTCTTTGTGGTTTTTGTTGATGGAAGTTTTGGTGAGGTGTAAAGCATGTATGATGAAGGAATTTGTAACTATTGTAGTTGTAAACATTCTTTTAAGGTTTATGAAACCATGTTGCTAATCTAGAGTTATTGACCCACTCTTAAATGACCTAGATTTGATCTTGAGTTGTTTCATTGTGTTGAGACTTGGATTGGATGGAAGAATGATGATTGAACAATTGATTTAATGTATTTGGTCTAATTTGTCCAATTTGTGGAAATTGAAAAATTAGGGTTCTTACTAATTCCAAATTTGGGGCTTTTCATATATGTTGTGTATTTGTGTGTGTATATGATGCATATAAAGTTTCATGTTCATTGGATACATTTGGATGTGTTTTGAGACATGAAATGACAAATGCACAAATGTGCTCCAATAGGGGCTCTCGGCTTGTGATAAGAATTTTGGGGATTTTGTTGCTTTTGGTGTTTTGATGTTTTGAACATCATAAGTTCATCTTAGAAATGATTTAGAATCATTCAAAATTGATTGATCAATTTCGGACTAAAATGGACAAAATACAAAGCAAGGGTATTTCGGTAATTCACTTAAAATTGTTTTATTGAATTTATTTTCATAATTTGATTATTGGAATATTAAATAAATATGTTTATTTAATTAATCCGAGAAAAAGTTTTTGAAATCTGAAAATCGGATTTTCACCACTTCCGCTGCGTTACCGGATTCACCCCCTAAAAACCCATACAAAATGGTATCAGAGGGAGTCTGATTCTAGGCCACCTAAAATGATTAGCCTTCATTGAATCAATGTTTAATCATGTTTTCTTGACTTTGTGCATGCTTATTAGGATCTAAACTGGTTAGATTTAGGGTGTATGACACTTAGCGGAAAATCCCTAATAATAAGGTTTAAATGTAATTATGTAATTGATGCATGTTATATGGTCCGTCTTGTCAATACGGTTTATGAATATCTCTTTGTGACTACATCCGAGACCGTGCCTCTGCTACTGTGAGGGTGTAGCCGATAAAGATTTATTTATACCGGATGTATATTAGATACTAGGTAAATTCAAGTAAAAGCGGAATTCTGAACGTGCCCTAGCTGTCAGAATTACGTAAGTAACTTGAGTTTATCATTGACGAGTTTAACCTTGGTACGTCTCCTTGTGGGCCTGCCTTCGCAGCGACAACGAGAAACGGCCAGGACCGGATACTTAGGAGTCATTAGTGAATGATTGAAAATGAGTTGTCTACCTGATGAATATACGTAGGCGAGACCGTGCCTCTGCTGTGAGCCGAAATATATTCACGGGATCCACTTTTCACTATTAGTATTTAATTTAATTATTAAATATTTGTATTCTGTTTTGGGATTACAGTATTGCATGATTTAGTGGGAGGGGCATATTAGATTAAAAATCCATGATCTAGTTTATGCTTTTGATATTATATGAAACTGCTTTAATTTCTGCTAACCGTTTTTCGTGATCTATATGATAGATTGGCGATGGCGGCACAATCCACAAATCAGTTTGCGCGTATGCTTGATGCGAACAAACTGAAAGGCGCTGAGAACTTTGCAGACTGGGAATTGGATTTGAGGATTGTCCTCGATTCCGAGAAGTTGGGTTATGTTTGAGGGTCCGTTGCCCCTTGCAGTGGGCGAGGATGCTTCGGAGGAGGAAACCAAGTTTTTGAAACTTGCAAGGATGATGATTTAAGGGTTAAATCATACATCCTTAGTTCACTGTCTCCGAAACTCAAGCAACAGTACTATGGTATGTTAGATTCCTATAGTATGATGACGCGATTGAGACAATCGTTTGAGAACCAGGAACAAGTTATTGTTCACAAAGTCGCCATGGAACTGTTCCATGCGCGTCTGGATGAGGGGCAGAGTGTCAGCCCACATGTTCTTCAGATGATCGATTTGATCGATCAATTGAGGCAACATAATCTCATCTTGAATGACATTCTCGGTAGGAGTGTCATTCTTGGTTCACTGCCAGCTTCATTTCGCCAGTTCGTGATGTACTTCAACATGCACGGGACTGTCTGTACCTACCAGGAGCTACATAGGATGTTGCTCACGGCGAAAAGGACCTTAAGAAGGGAGTACCGACTCGCCCTCCTAGAACTACTTCTCTTTCGGCTTCTTCCCAAGGATGGTCCAAGGGAAAGAACAAGAAAGGCAAGAAGAAGAAGAAGGCTTTTGGTCCTCAACAACAGCGAAGATTGCAAAGCCCAAAAGGGCTTCTGAAGACAAATGCCACCACTGCGGCAAAGTTGGGCACTGGAAAAGGAACTGTCCTGATTACATTGCCCAGTGAGGAGAGACAGAGCTTCTACATCAGGTACTTTTATTTTTCCAGTTATTGATTTATCTTTGGCTTGTGAAGCCGTTACATCCAGCTGGATTTTAGATTCTGCTTGTCCTATTCACATTTGCAATTCGTTGCAGGTGCTGAAGGACAGTATGAAATTGAAGCCTGGAGAGATGCAGTTGCGGTTCGGGAGTGGAGACTCTTTGGATGCAGTTGCAGTGGGAGTATGCGAGATCTCATTGCCGAATGGGACACTTTTGTTATATGACTGTCATTTTGTACCGGGATGTGTCGCTAATATTATATCACTTTTTGTATTGGATACAGAAGGCTATTGTATTAATATTAAGAATAGTTCTTTGTATTTATATGATAAAAATAATATTCAGATCCTTAGTTGTCCAAACCAGCATGGTCATTATACATTGCAAACTTCAAAAGATATATTAAATACTGGAGTTAATAAACGTAGTTTACCTGTAATTAATAATACTGAACTTTGGCATATGAGACTTGGTCACATTGGCGTTAAACGCCTTACCCAATTGGTTAGGAATGGTTTGATATCAGATCTTACCATTGAGTCCTATCCAACTTGTGAATCCTGTATTCAGGGTAAGATGACCAAAGCCCCATTTTCTGGTGTTGGACACCGCGCACTGACTTACTGGAACTCGTACATTCTGATGTATGTGGTCCACTAAGTCAAACTGCTCACAGTGGTTATTCGTACTTCGTTACCTTTACCGATGATTTATCACGGTACGGTTATGTGTATTTGATGTGACATAAATCGGAACCTTTGAAAAGTTCAAAGAGTTCCGAAATGAAGTAGAAAACAAACTAGTAAATATATTAATTGCCTTCGATCAGATCGAGGCGGCGAATATATGAGTGGTGAGTTCATGGATTATATGAAGGAGAATGGGATTCTCGCTCAATATACTCCTCCAGGTACACCACAGCACAATGGTGTATCCGAGAGGAGAAAATCGGACTTTATTGGATATGGTCCGATCGATGTTGAGTTTCACAGATTTGCCCTATTACTTATGGGTGTTAGTTTTATTCTAGGTCCCAAGATCATCAAACAAGCATGATAAAGTGTGAAATACATATCAAAGAAGTTGCGGAATACTTACATTGATCGGTTGTGCGACGAAACGACGAACTAAATCATTTTCCCTTTGAAATTCGGACTTGGCAGTGAACAGTCCACTGGTTCAAGTTTTCAGATTTTGCTTCATCATTTGAGCTTCAAATCTTCGTCGTTTGATTCCCGGCTCGTGGGTAAGTTTCCCTATCACCTTCGCATGTCTCTCGGAGTGCTAGCTCTACTTGATTTGCCATAAAATCAACACCATTGCCTCCCTAAGCTCACGGTTTTGAAGCAAACCAGTGAGCATTTTCACAGCCCCTTGGGCGTGAATGGTGAGAGAAAAATTAGAAGAGAGAAGTTGTGTGTTGGTTGATAAAATGGTTTTGTATATCTTATATATCATTTCTAAAATTAAATATATGATATATACTTTTCAAAAGTCAAAGTAATATATGTAATAATATATTACCATCGACTTTTAAAAGCTTTTTCCAACCACTACCAACTACATCATGTCACATCTTTCATTCAATCAAGTGACAAGTTGTCACATCACTCAAAGTGACATTTGATTTGACGCTTGATGTGACGAATGATTTGACGCTTGATGTGACTTGCGTGCCGCACTCGAATTCGAAATACGAATGCGCTCGCAATCACTCTTGGGCACGGGTTCGCTAATTCCCAATTAGCAAATTTTCCGTTGCGTCGTAATTAAATGATTACGCCTAGCGAATTCACTATTCACGTCGCTAACGAATTAATTCCAAATTAATTCGTTCGCCCGAATTAAAATCTAATTTCAATTCCGCGTCGAAATCTAATTTCGTTCAATATATCGAATATATTAACTTTACCGATTAATTCCAAATTAATCATTTTCTCTCTTTAGACGATATTTATCCTAGATAAAATATATCCGTAATTAATCCCAGATTAATTTTCTCTCTCATCAAATTAATCCCAGATTATTATGAGTGCGAGTCATACGTCATCGGTAAATCTTTGGGAAGCGACCCATGAGATCCCCGGATATGTTGGCAGTAAATACGGTCGTCGGAGTATCCGAACATGTACGTACCAAGCACCACGTCCTACGATTTACAAGACAAGGTTGGCTTCTAGCAAAACGCCATGCCTACCCAATTCTCCGGAAATATTCTTACAGGAATATATAAGGATCTATATCAGGCGTAGTATACAGTAGTATTGTGCATATCGGCCCATTATCGGATAGTCACGTGCTAGGCCTGGGCTGGATAAGTGTCTGCCCCGTACGAAGCACATGTCGGATGTCTGGTAACTAGTCTCTATAATCGGATATACATGAACTTGTCATAATATCCCGATGGCTGCAGCA
Source organism: Zanthoxylum bungeanum (assembly GCA_019454045.1). Taxonomy (NCBI): domain Eukaryota; kingdom Viridiplantae; phylum Streptophyta; class Magnoliopsida; order Sapindales; family Rutaceae; genus Zanthoxylum; species Zanthoxylum bungeanum. The sequence goes on along the minus strand of SKCR01007500.1, from coordinate 2,980 downwards.
CCTCAGAGTACTAATACGTATCCTGCGTGACATCATCTCCACTATGACTGGAGTGATACTTCCGTCTTGACATCACACCCAATACTCTACGATTCTCAATATACTCAGCTTCAGCGTACACAGAACCGGTTAGAGTCCTAGAAGACCTCAACTAAAGTATATTGATTGTCGTAAGCATTAGCGGTGCAAGTCTCAGATTAAGACCAAATACACCTACCCTGATGTCGGACTCCCATAGACACATAGTCATAATACCAATGGGATTCCGAGGGGTCTATCCAGAGCGAAGCTGTTTCCCGTACCATCGGTGAAACACAACCTCCTATCGCACTTGCATGAGTATCCAATACCCAAATATATGAGAACTATGCTGTTGTTCCCTCACAACGCGCACAAGTGCAATACTAGCCTATTCCGCATTATCGATGTCCAGTCTCGATAATACTACGACTAGGGATATTTAATGATTAATCCTTCGTGGACTGATACTGTCTCATATCATCTCAATCCAGGAACTAATCATATGGACCTCTCTTCATTTATATATCTAAGGTGATCTAATCACAAATGATGAGAGTGCAATTTCCTTGTCACATAGTTAATTTGTACAACAACACTATGATCTGTACAAATAGTGACGCTATGGGTCATATTATCCAACAATCTCCCACTTGGCACATAGCCAGTCACTCAAGTGTCGTACACCCGAACTATGTACGGTTCGCTCAAATTGCTGAGAAAAGGTTTTCGTCAGCGGATTTCCATGATATCGTCTGACGCGATTTATACGATCATCACATCGCCACGATGTATGATCCGAACGAATAAGATGAATATAGAAGTATATATCTGGATCGTCGATGAGACCTTTAATTCCATAGCCTTGTGCTGACGCCTAGCTCAGCTGCTAACAGAACTATATCTAATCTAATTAGATTTATTATCTACCCAAATGGCTTCTATTGCTGCCTCAGCCGTAGCAATAATCCGCATTTGTTGTTTATTCGGCAACAGTATCTTGCTCGGAAGATTTCCAGCTCACTGTCTCGTTTTTCAAACTTTATAGTACCGTAGTATTAAACTGTTTGGAAACTTGCAGTAGTGATCCCAGTCACTTCAAGTTCTCCTTCTCCATAGTTTTAGACAACATCTTTAGTTCTCTAAGATACTAATAGATGTCCTTAACTTCAATCCAGTGACTATCACTTGGATTGTCCTGATTGTGACTCCATATGCTCAAAGCGTATGAGACACCATATCAAGTACATTTTAAATGTACAATTTCCCATAGAGTGTTAACAACTCCAAATCTATCCCAGTAGATCTTTATTCCTTGAATAAAGGTTGTTACTCCCCAGAATTCTACGGAGAATATCTATGAAAGCCAAGCTTCCACCAATTGCTTTATGGGAATTTCACTGTCAGTGCGCTCCCACTAACCTCCTTATATACACAAGAATTATTTCGTTTTGAGTCAAATCATAAACCATTATGATTATTTCAAAACGTCAGTTCCAAGAACCTTATGCTTGCTTCAATCCAAACATGGATCGAATAACCCGCAAACCTTGTTTATCGGTTATACAAAATCGTCAGGATGTTGTAAGCATTCTCCAAAAGGTTTCCTTTTCAGGAAGGCGATTTTGATCTTTAACTGACACATTTCATAAATGAAATATGCAGTATCAATAAGCATCATCAAAATGGATTTACTATGGCAACATGTAAAAGGTTGAACCGTTATTAACATAACGTTGATAACGATACCTTCCTGTCACAAGCCTAGCTTTGTACGTTGGTATGTTGCCATCCATGTATGTCTTCCTTGAAGATGTTTATAGTACCAATAGGCACAATGCCTTGCGGTACAACAACTAGTATCCAAACATAGTTGTTATACATGGAATCCATTTCGGACTTATGGCACTTTGCCATAAAAGGGAGTTGATACCTTGTATCACTTCCTCGTACGTAGTCGGTTGGTATACCTCCATAAGATTTACATCTTTAAGGGGTTACTTCAGTCAAAACCCATACCCCAGGTTGTTTTCTGATTCTCTCTGATCTACGCGGTTCTTGTGCATTTGAAGATTAATGGTTAGTTTCATCCTTGATGAACTATTTGTGTTCCATTATGGACTTCGTGCCTTGAATAGTATTACTCCGATTTTCATCGAGTATCACTATCCTCCCACTGACCACTGCCTATCGGTATTCCTCTTTGGAAAACCGCATGGTGAGCAACAATCATATTGTTCTCATGCGAGATTTATAAGTACTATACTTATGGTTTCCCTTAGGATAACCTATATTTGGCACTTATCCAATTTGGGTCCTTAGTTTGGTATCATCCAAACGTTATGCCCTGCATACCTAAATTATTAGGAATGAGAAACCATGTTTCTTTCCTGTTCATATCCAATATGATATCTGTCAAACAGATTTATATGGAACCTTATTCTAAATAAGTTTTGCATTGTTAATACATATCCTGTTGAAGGAAATGATAGCTCAGAGCGACTCGTGATAAACCTTATCATGTCCAACAAAATTCGGTTTTCGTTCGGACACACCGTCTAACTGAAGTGTCTCGGGAGGAGTCCCCATCTGAAAGAATACTATACTCTTTCATGTATGTTTGAAACTTACTGCTTAAGTATTTTCATTACGGTATTACCGTGACGGCATAATACTATAGTCGATTTGTTTATCTACTTCGTGTCGAAACTCTAAAAGTTTCTGATTTCTGTTGTTCTCAAAAGAAACACATAACCATAACGTGATGCCACATCCGTTAAGGTCACGAAACATTCATGTTCACATCTAGCCTAGCTAGATATGGGCCCACTAACTTCACCATGAATAGGGCTAACAGATCGGTGGCACTTACACTATTACCAAGTAAACAGTGTTTTAGGTACTTTACCTAACAAACTAGATTCATAGACTTTATTTGAATAGTCAAATCAGTCCTAGTACC
>SKCR01007499.1:0-110106 GCA_019454045.1 Zanthoxylum bungeanum | reverse complement strand
TTATTGGCATGGGGTTGGAGCAGCTCTTCAATGGCCATGCTCCGGTTGGCATGGGGAGGTAACATTCCTTCATGGCCAAGTGTTTTCACTAGCTCGGGGTCAGGTTGTGTCCCACCGGGTCTGGATATTTATTGGCATGGGGTCAGAACCTCCCTTCATGGGCAGATGCTCAAGGTCAAGTAGCCTCAAGAATTCAAGAAATTATTCTAAGTATTGAAATGAAAATACAGGCATACAACAATCAAAAGGCATAGAAAGTGCAAAAGGTAAATTAAGAAATGTAAAGTGTTGAGTACAGAGGGCCCCCTCGGGGTCACCCAAAAAACATAGAGAGTAAAAAAAATAAGTTAGGCCACATGGGCCTTGGGCTGGGGGGCTATGGAAGAAGCTTCTGGTACAGAGGCAGCGATAGAAACATTGGGTTCTAGGATTGAAGCAGGTTGAACTAGTTCTATGAGATATTCAGCAGGTCGGCTGTTTCTAGCTTGGGTAGAAGGCTCGGATCAGGATCGGTAGGGATATAGGAAGGACCCGCTATGGGTTCAGGGACTAGGGAATGGATGGTCTCAGGATCTTGACCCATTTCAGAATCTTGGTCATTCCCGGAGGCTTCATACAGGTTATGGCAAACCTCCTCCAAAGAGACATCCCCCTTGTATATTCTTTCAACAGTGCGGACCATTTCCAAGTCCACTTCAGGTTGAAGTGCCTCGAATATCCCAAAACAACTCTCTATTCCTTCAACCTTCACTTCTTCTTTAGTAGACTCTAGCCGACCAAGCTCCTCAACCTACATCCTTCTCAAATCCTCATAGGCTTTCTCCAGCAGGTCTGATTTGTCTTTCAACCTTTTTTCCGAGGAAGCCAGCTACCATTTCAGGGATTTGACATCATCATTTAGGTGAGTGGCCTCAGACTTGGCATCATCTTTCTCCCTCTTCAAGAAATTTGAAGCCTTGTGAAGGGAGGCCGCCATGGTCTCTGTTTCAGCTTTGGACTGTTTAAGTTCGAAAATCTCTGAATTGAGCTTGTCATTCACGCCTTTGGCTATTTCTAGTTGCTTTGTCAACTCTTGTTCTCGCTCGGTTAGGCGACTTTAAAGCCTTTGAGCTTGACCTCCTTCTGAGAGTGTACTGGCGATCAGGTACCGGTTGGTGGACATTGCATAAATCACCTGCGACCAAAGGCGCGAAAGTCAGCAAAGGATGATGAAATGAAAAAGTAGTGGATGGACGAGTTCAGCTACTTAGGCAAGGAAATCGCAAGATTGGTTGAAAATTTTCTCAAGGGAAAGATCTTTGATTTCCTTCGCTTTCTCGATACCGATCGCCTTTGCAATACGATTGACGATTAGGAGAAGGTGGGTCAGGTGATCCCTCGTCTTCTCATGAAGGTCACCGACACCTAGAGGAGGGACGCTGTTGGCAAACTCGGTGAAGGTCGCGGGATTTTTGTCGTTTTAGGCCACAGATTTATTTTCGTGGTTTTGACGGGAGGCTCTTCGGCATCGTCACCCCGACCTGGAGGAAGTGACGCTTTCGAGGTCCGGGGGCAGCTGAAATGGCTTGAGGAATAGAGGACCCCCCCCCCCCAAAAAAGGACAATAAGGAAACACCGAGCTATTGGACAGGAAGGCTCGGCTGTTGAGGATGTAAAGGTCCTGCGGATGAGGAGGTGAGGCGGGTAGCTCTTTGTCTGGCCTCAAGAGGAATGGGCGTAGTGAGCCTACTCCAAGCTACCTTAGGTTTTCCCCGGATCGCTCTGGTTAGCTCCTCGGTGATCTTGTTCACGTCTTTCTTGGCTGACATCCCTGCAAGCAAGAGAAAAATAGATAAGTATAAGAAAAAGATAACAGAAAACTTCAGAGTTAAAACACGGGAAGGCATCAGGTCGGTCATATCCTACCAGACTTCTTAGATTGAGATGGTGGGATGTGAGGGATAAGGGCCAAGGCATTACGGGCAAATGATGGAGGAGATCGGGAGCATTACTCCCATATGCGGATGCCGACTTGATTTGTTCCCGATTGCGATGGTATGCCTTCGGGATCTCTCCCCAGCAGGCTGTGAGACTCGCAAAGGTTAGAATGAGTTCGGGTCAGAAAAATGAATGATCAGGTCAGGAAATTACCTCACACTCGAAGGACATTGGGGATCTGTATGCTCACACCATCCACATATCGAGCATCCCCCAAGAGCCTTGAACCCATAACTATTTATCCTTGAAGTTTTTATTTATAGTCGGGAGTTGGGAGATCACTGGGTCGGACCTGGCATAAGAAGAAAGGTAATACCAACCCTTGTATTCCTTCGGGTTGGCGTTCATCTGATACAGCCTCTGCAGTTCGCATAATTCGGGCTCTCCCAGACTAGCACGGCTCCATATCACGTGCAGACCGGACAGCACCCTCCATCCGTTCAGATTCAGCTGGCATGTGGCTAGGTTCATACCGGCCAACATTTTTGCAAAATATGTTTGAATGGGCAGAAGCAACCCCACTTCAAGAAAGGCTTTGCACACCGCTACCCGACCTCTTTCGGGGCGGCTGGCCAGATCACCATCGTCTGGGACAAGAGTTCGATGTCATCGGGAATGGATTACATCTCTCTCAACCCTTGCAGATCCTCCTCGGTCATGGACGAGACTCGATCCATGTCAAGACACTCAAAGTCTAGCTCTGGACGGCGAGGCTTAGGACAGACAACCCTCCATTGGTGGCCATGTCCGTGATGAGTGGTAAATCTATCACTATTTCCCACTCCTTTAACTTAATATTTTGTATAGTTTCTTGAGTTTTGTGAATATTTTGATGTGTTTTGTGTTATTTTGTAGACAAATAAAGTTTCAGGACATTCTGGAGGTGATTTGGAGCAAAACAGTGAAAATTGGCAAAAAGGATATTTCTGTAATTTATCCGCGTTGCGTCGCGCAAAACCTTGGAGTCGCGACACCTCATGCATCGAGTGCTGCTAACATGGGCCGGGTCAACAAGTCCGAATTTGAAAAGTTGAATTTGTTAACGTGCGCCGTGCCAAGTGTCACCATCACAGTCGATCTGCTAACGTGCGCCTACCACATGTCATCATCCTAAGATGCCGACAATCATCATCTATGCTAACGTGCGTCGTGCCACGTGTCATCATCTCATAAGATCAGCTAAAATACGCCTCCTGCCACGTGTCAAAAATCTATGGTGCCGACATAATATAGATTAAAAGTTGATTCTGCCTTAATGGTTGGTTTTAATTATGTAACATAATGTGACACCGCCTATATGGCTGGTCTTTAGGTGACAGATAATTACCGCCTATATGGCTGGTTTATGGATAAATAATAACACCGCATTTATGCTGGTTCAACTTAATTAGATAATACTGGCAATTTCCATATTATAATAATTTGAGATTTCTAAAAGTAGATCCTCTATCCCCAGCAGTTTATTTTATTTTAGGGAAGTGATGAAACACAATATCCACACAATTTATAATTGATTTTCTTTATTATGGGTAATTCTTTAGTTTGTTTATTGAGTCTTAAGCTTAATGCTTCTTGTTGTCTGATCACCAATAAGATTGATGGGGTAAACTTGAAATGAACTAGACATAGGATTTTAGGTTTCAGCCTTAGATTCAATAGCTCACGATCTTTCTTGAGGATAGATAACCCTTTAATAGATTTCCTTACATGATATGAATATATCTGTCGGGCATGGGTAGCCATAATTGGAACTTGGTCTTAATGAATCCAGGTAATTTGGTTGACAAGGAATATGGTTCAATTGGATTAACTTGGTATATGCGTCTGACCATCGGAAGAGGCTTTTGCATATCATCGTGTTCCAGGTTAACAAATTAAACTATTACACATAAATAAGAGAATCAATTCATCTTTATAATAATATTGTGTGGATTCACAACCCTAGATCTTTGTGTCTTTTGTTATTTTCCTTAGTATTTTCTTTGTCTTTTTATTTATTTATTTATTTAGCAAATCTACAATCAACCAAATCAATCAAACAATCATTCTCTTCTCCCTCAATTAGATATCTGTAAATAAATAGATTCAATAATTAATAACAACAGTAGGAATTAAGTCCTCGTGGGATCGATATTTTTATACTACTTGAACGATACGTGCGCTTGCGTTATACGTGTGTGTTTACGTCGGTCAGTCCGCCCCCATCAGAAGTGCTATGAGAGGTGTCGTAATCTCGAGGGTTCTCATACCCTGAGCTGTGTACCACTTCAGGTCGGATCGACACGTCGAGAGGAAGTATTTTGAGAGGAGTATAGGAAGTGGAAGACTTAGTGTCAGACATTCCTAGTGAAACACGGGGCGAAGAGTTTGGTCAGCAGAAAGTCAATGTTAGTAGAGTTCCTTCCCTACCAAGTGTCGAACCCTAGAAAGCTCTACAAGCACCATAAGCAACACAAACACCCTAAGTGTCGAACTAGGGGACAATGATGATAGTGATTTTTGGGCCTCAGGGTCCTCATAAGTTCAGAAGCACATAAAGGGAATTTCCAGTCGATAATAGGGGGTATCTGGCTCAGTAGAGTGGTCGGGCTTGGTCCTCATTTCCCAATCAACATGAGTAGTGAAAGTGTCCGGAAAAGCAGGGCAATCAAGGATCTCAAGTCCGACCCGACCCGATGGCTCAGCATATTGGGATGGGTATTGTTACAACTACTCGACCCGATTGAGGAAGGTCAGGGTGTATTAGATCGGATCGGGATAACATTGATCGGGATCAAGTATCGAGGTGTAAACACGGCTTGAGAACTTGCATCATCCATAAAGTCTTGATATGACAGATGTAGCTTGCAAGGCTATCTTCTGACACATGCCACCGTGTGAATGGGTGGATACAGGCTGGCATCATAAAGGTAGCATGTGGAGTATTCCAAGAAAGAGCTAGAGTTTAATGAAGTGGCAGATGGCAGGTCTACTTTCGGCAGTGACAGGCTCACGTGGCTGACGTCACGAGAATGGTGGAACAATGTTATTTTCCTTAATATATAAAGGGGATGAGAGCATTTTTGTAAGGGTTAGTAAAATTTTACTCAAGCACTACTTGTAAGAAAGAGAGAAAATAGTTAGTATAATAGAGAGATATAGTAGCTCGGTCATACCCGACCACCTGTAAAAAGAGCTCGGTCAAGTCCGATCATGTATAAAAAGCTTCATTTCTTTGTGCCCGTTGACATAAGTTGGATCCATTCCGCCGAACCATGTTATATCCTCTGTTTTCATTTGTGTGTTTACTTTTTTTCTGCTAAGTTTACTTTTGGTTCCCAACAAACCAAACAAATTCACAGTTAGGGGAAAATTGTTCGAGAAGTTAGTTTCCAGATTTATTCCTGAAACGAAAATCAGCCGTCAATATATATATATATATAGTTGACGAACATTCACATATATCATTCGTGGTAGTTCAAAACATTATCATTAAATATGAAAATAAATAATCAACAGTATTCAATCTTGGTTTGCTTAAACTGAGATATCAACTTGGACTTTCAGCTTTCTGAGTTCTTAAAAGTCCACCTTCCATCAATACAAGCTGAGCCCGGCTAACTACTTCATCAACACTTAATTTATCTTTCAAATTTAATTTACAATTTAATCAAACTCTTTCTCAGTTACCAAATAATGCAAAAAAAAAAATTAATAATAATTAATTATTGATACTTTGGGTGCTTAAAGAACTTATTTTTCATTAATTGCTAATTGAGTTGAATTAGAATTAAATTTTTTGGGCCATTGTTTCATTTTGCTAACCCTTGCCCATCAACCTACCTTTCTCCAATATATGGATGTATTTAATGAGTGGTCGACTTGGTGTTGAGCATTGTTGCTAAAATAAAAAATTATTTCTATGTACGTTGAATAATTATAAATATCTCCCCCCATTTGAAAATCAAGTTTCCAGAAATAGCACTTCAAATAATAATTTAATCGAATTAACTCTTATATTGAAATAAAAAAATCACCGATTCAAATCCTGACGAGTATATTTACAATATACTTAGACCTTCTTTACAAACTTTACAAGAAACTAGCTAGGGACATTTCATAAAGTACATAGTTCTATTCAGCTTCTAAGTAGAATAATTTATTTGGAAAAATCATGTGAAAAGACCAAATCAACAGATAATTCTGATCTAAAATAGATCTGAAAATCTAAGCTTATTTAATGATGTTTATAAGTTGTAACGTTATATAAATTTATAAGTTTCTATTTTTTTAACAAAAATATATAAGAGCATATGTGTTATATCAAAGAAGGAAAAAATGTGTATGCATGGATGGTGGGACTATTAATGCCCTAAAGTTGCAACCAAATATATCAATGCAATTTAGGAAACAAGATATGTGTTTTAAGGAGCGAGTAATTATTTAGTGGAACAAAAACACGAATGACGTGATACCATCAATTAATAATAAAAAATATGTATAATTCAATATCATTTATTTTATAGTTTTTCAATATATTAACACGCTTGACAATGTATAATTGAATTATTATATAAATGATGTGATACCTTCATTATATTCTAGAATTTTTATTATAGAGTTAGTTAATTCCTTGAAAGCAGCACAAATCCATGCAAACAAAAAAGAACATCCATGCAAATATTCCAGATCCAAAATGTCTCCTCTACGATCATAAATTGGAAAAAAAAAAAAAATTTGGATTGGCCAGGGGTGGGGCATGGCTAGGGTTTCTATTTTCAAAATGACAGTGGGGTGCATTAATTAACTGTCTCAATACAGTTTTTAGATGAGAAGATGAATAAAATTTAAGACCCTAAACAAAGTCATACTTCAAAAATCCCCTATATAATCCCTGCTTCGAGCTCGCACTTCTCATCAAAACAAAGTCATCTTCAAGGTTAATTACAGCTAGTTCATTTGTAATGAAGATGGCTTCTTGTAATAATAAGTTTCTTGTTGTTTTGTTGTTTCTTGGTGTTCTTGTATGCTCCATCAATGCTAGGAAGCTTGTGAATGAAAAGGGTTCTTTTGATGATAAGAAGAACTTCATTCACCATCCCATTGGTGGTGGCCTTGGTGGTGGAGGTGGTGGTGGATTAGGAGGTGGAGGTGGAGGTGGATTAGGTGGCGGGCTTGGTGGTGGAGCTGGTGCTGGTGCTGGAGGTGGGCTTGGTGGGGGAGCTGGTGGAGGTGGTGGACTTGGAGGAGGTGGTGGTGGAGGGTTTGGCGGTGGCGGTGGTGCTGGAGGAGGAGTAGGTGGAGGAGCTGGGTTTGGAGGTGGTGCTGGTGCTGGTGGTGGTCTAGGTGGTGGAGCTGGAGGAGGTGGTGGAGGAGGATTTGGAGGTGGTGGGGGACTTGGTGGAGGCGCTGGCGGTGGTGCTGGTGGTGGTTTTGGTGGTGGAGCTGGTGGTGGGCTTGGAGGTGGATTGCCTTGAAGATCATCTATAATTCATTAAGCTATATATTAAGTGTTCTAATTTAGTAACTGTATTGTGCAAGTTGTGCTATTGTTATCACTTTTTGCTTCATATATATTATCATCAAGTTGTGTTATTTGTCTTTAATGTTATAAAAAATAAAAAAATAAAGCCTTTAAATTATAAACTGTTTTTTTTTTCTTTTATTAGTCTCCAGTTACAACCCTATATGATTGGTGTTTTAATAGGATAGTCTTATGTTAACACTTAAATCAGAACAATACAGTTGAAAGAAGATTAGGGTCTAATTAATTTACATGTTATATGTCGTCCAATGGTTGAGTGAATTAGTAAGTTGTCTATGCCCCAGTTGACCTAACCTATATTTTTTTTAAAGCACCATTGCTTCAACCCTATTAATAATGAAAGAGATTCACAAAGGCACAAACTAACCCTATTAATGTTAATGTTAACACAAATTTATATTCTTATCAAATTATAATTTTAACTTTATACTGTAACTTTGTTCCACAATTTATAAATTAATTTATATTCTCAATATAAAATATTTTACCAAATTCAACCTAATAATTTTTCGACCTTTGATTGAACCTTGATAAATGAAAACCACAAACTAATACATGAGAATGGATTAAAATCTTCTCCTTCTCCCAATCCTATAAGAGTAGCATAGACATGTACGATATGCATATAAAAAAACCATAGTAATTAATTATTGTTCGTGAATTGATGTAATTTCTTTTTAACTTTTAAAATGAAAATATTAGTTCTTGGTGTAACAAATTAAATCAAATAAAAAAATTTTCATTCAATATAGTTCAGTTACATGGATTCTTTGATGTCATTTTGATATATCGAAATCTTGTCTCATTAAGCGATCGGAAAAATATAGGTAACTCTTTATGATTTTTTTCTATATTAGTTTATGTATTTTTCAATCTGTTCTAGTTTTCTCATCTAATAAAAATAGAATTAAAAAATTGATTGAACAACTAAATAGGGACAAAACCCTAACCAAAATTACTTACTGTATAGTGAACAATACCTATTTTTTATAGTGTGCAATAACTAAAAATTCTAATATGTAATGGTGGTATTATGTCATCCATGCAATAATCTTATAATATATTGTCACACGTGCTAAATATTAAAAAATAACTAAATAAATGATAATTTGATTTAACACAATTTTTATGTATATTATATAATAATTAATTAGTGATATCGCATCATCCATACGATTATGATCCAATGAAATTATTCACTGCATAATATGTATTCTTATCCAAGGTTTTGTCTCTGTTTTGTTCTTTTTTATCAGTCCTCATTATATAAACACCACCAACTTTGACAAATCCCTCGTCAATCAATGTTTATCGAAGTCCGTTAGTGCAAATAGAAAGCTCATCCGTAGATTTATTATCTCCTATTATTTCAAAAGAAGTGTTATAAAAATTTATATTATTTTTAAGAGAAAATGGTTCATATAAAATTATTCAATCAATGCATGATATGAGTTTGAAATTAATTTTTTTTCTCTATTTTGATTCGTCATGATATGGTACATTTGGATTGAATGTAATGAGATTTATTAAAATATGATAAGGTAAAATAAGGTAAGGTAATAAGAGGTAAAATAAAGTAGTTTCCCTTGTTATGTTGGGGATTATGGTATAATAAAATGATGATTTTATAACATTATTTTGTTTGTTTGGAAGTTATTGAAAAATAATGTAAGGTAAACACTATAAGAATTATGGCTTTTAGCGTCCAAAAATTTGGCGTCGAAATTTACTTTGACGCTAAAAATCACTTTTCGCGTCGTAATTAAAATTCGACGCCAAATATCAGACTTTTAGCGACGAAAATAATTTTCATTCGACGCTATAAGTGTACTTTTAGCGTCGATAACTGTTTGCGACGAAAAAAGTTGAATATTTACGTCGAAAATTATTTTACTATTCCAATAATTATTGGCGCTAAATGTTACATTTTTAGCGTCAAAACTACTAGTCGACGCAAAAAACAAGACATTTAGCGTCGACTAAGTAGCGTCGCTAAAGGTTTATGAAGATTCCACCGACAATCCTTTAATCTTTAGCGTCTAAATTTATGTCGACGCTAAAAATCGGACACATTTAGCGTCGAATAAACTATTTCGATGCTAAAAATAACAACAATTAGCGTCGAATTTATTGTTTCGACGCTAAATATAGATTAAAATGCAAAATGTCACCAACCCTTCTCCCCCTCTGTTTTTTCTCCCATTCTCTTCATTTTCATCCTCTGAAATCTCAGAATCTGTCCTCTGCAACCTCACAACTCTCCTACAAATTTTCAATAAAATTGTAATCAATCAATTTTCCATAAGGTAAGTCTTCTTTTATATTTCTTTATTATTTTTCAATTTTTATGATTATGTTTATTATATACTTTTTGTTAGTGGTTATGTTCATATATGTAGATTAAGTTAATTAATTAACTAAATAGAATTTTTCTGTAAACTATTTACTTTATCAACTAAATATATATGTATATGCTTAAATAATAATTAATGAATTAGTAATGTGATGAGTGTAATATGATATTTAATAATTATATTATTATATTTAGGTATTTCGCTTAAATTGATAGAAATTGGATGAGCTCGCTGGATAGATTGAGTGTTGAATATCGTAATGGAGTGTATGAGTTTATGGAAGTCGCAAAGCAACACATTGATGCAGAAGGTCGTGTTCGGTGTCCATGTGCAAATTGTTTGAATAGAAAAAGGAAACGGTTAGATGAAGTTCATAATCATTTATACATGCCAGAAATATCACCAACTTACCGTACGTGGATTTATCACGGTGAGCAGTATCATTCTCAGTCACGGTTTATTGATTCCAGTGAAGGGAACAGTAGTTACAATCAACCTGTAAATGATGAGATAACCGATGCTTTGCATGACTTACAAGGTCCACAACTTGGTCATAGTGTCAGTGGTGACATGCCAGTGTTAAGTGGAAATGATCAAAATTTATTTAGTGAACTACTTGATGAGGCAAAAACAAATCCATTTGAAGGTGCTGGAATGTCGATCTTGAATTTCGTTGTGAAATTATTACACATTAAAGTGATCAACAGAATGACCAACAAAAGTATTGATATGATGCTAGAGTTACTGGGTCAAATGTTACCGGTTGGAAGCGAATTGCCTAAGTCGTACTACGAGGCAAAGAAAATGTTGCGTGATCTGGGAATGGGGTATGAATCCATTCATGCTTGTAAGTATGATTGTGTATTATTTCGTGTCGAGTATGAATCACTTGAATATTGTCCGATATGTGGTGAAAGTCGGTACAAAGTCCGTGGTACGGGGAAGAAAGTGCCTCAAAAGATATTACGATATTTCCCTTTAATGCCCAGGCTGCAGAGATTGTTCATGTCACGACACACAGCGACTGACATGATGTGGCATCATGAAAAGAGAATCGGTGTAGAGGGCATACTTAGACATCCTGCGGATGGAACCGAGTGGAAGGAATTTGATGACATGTACCCTTGTTTCGCTGAGGGCCCCCGTAATGTCAGGTTAGGTCTTGCCTCTGATGGTTTTAACCCATTTGGGAATATGTACAACTCTTATAGCATGTGGCCCGTTATTGTTTTTCCATATAACTTACCTTCATGGAAATGTATGAAGGATTTGTTCATGTTTATGTCATTGTTTATCTCGGTCCACGTTCCCCTGGTAAAGATATGAATATTTACTTGAGACCATTGGTCGATGAGTTATAAACATTATGGAATGGGTGTGTTTTGTGTATACCTATGATGCAGCTTCCCGCGAGCAGTATTTTCAGATGCATGCCGCATTATTATGGACCATTAATGATTTCCAACTTATGGTTCATTATCTGGATGGAGCACTAAGGGATACATGGCATGTCCAGTTTGTGCAGGTCAAACATCTTCGCAACGATTACGGAATAAAATATGATACACATGGCACATGAGATTTCTTGAGTTGAGTCATCCTTGGCGGGGAGTAAATTATTTAACGGTCAACATGAACCTCAGAGTATGCCCAGTCCATTGTCTGGATTCGACATACTTTGCCAACATCAACATCTCAGAGACAGCACACCAGGTAAACATCCTAATAATAGAGATAAAAATCGAAAACGCTTACCTGAAGAGTTGAATTGGACAAGAAATAGTATTTTCTTTGAGTTAGAATATTGGGGGACTCTGAGTTTACGACATAATTTGGATGTAATGCATTAGAAAAAAACATTTGTGTGAGAGTTTAGTGGGCACACTATTCAATATTCCAGGTAAGATAAAAGACACTGTAAATGCTAGATTGGACCTACAAGATCTTAGAATTCGTAGTGAATTGCATTTACAAGTCACTTATCGAGGTCTTATTAAGCCACCTTCTAGTTATCATATGTGCTCACTCAATCAGAGAGAAAATCATTTTATGATTGGCTGAAAACGGTTAAATTCCTGATGATTATGCATCGAATATTGGGTGTTAGGTCAGAGATGATACAATAACGGGATTAAAGAGTCACAATTGTCATGTGCTTCTCGAGATTCTCCTTCTTGTTGGCATTCGACCTTATCTCCCCCTGAATGTATGCGACGTCGTACTTGATCTATGTGGCTTCTTTAAACAATTATGTCAGAGGACATTAACCACAACTGTTATTGACGAACTTGAGCGAGGAATCGTGATAATCCTATGCAAGCTGGAGCGAATTTTGCCACCCGCTTTTTTGATGTGATGCTACATCTGGCCATGCATTTACCGGTTGAAGCTAGAAAGGGAGGTTTTGTCCATTATAGATGGATGTATCCCATTGAGAGGTACTATATATATACAGTTTTAAATATTACATTCTTAAATTTTTACTGTGCATTGAATTTAGTTTTAATGCAAACTTGTTGTCATATCCGCAGGGCTTTGGGAGATTACAAACAATATGTGAAAAACAAGGCGCGCCCTGAAGGGTCAATAGCTGAAGCTGTTGTAATAAGTGAAGCAATAACATTTTGTTCGATGTACATGCAGAATATTGAAACTCATTTTAATCGTCGGCCACGAAACTATGATGGAGATGCAAGTAATTCGCAAGATATCACAGTGTTCCGTCAAAATTGCAGACCATTTGGAGCAGTAGGTGTCAAATTACTAACCCTTCAGGAAGTTCAACGTGCGCATTGGTTTATATTGAGTAATTGTGATGAAGTGCAACCGTATTTAAGGTAAGTTTTTCTGGTGCATAACCATAGTATTTTTGCCATACATTAACCTAACTCATTTTGTAGGCAACATCTAACAATGCTACAATGTGGTGGTGACCATAAAGTTGATGATGAAACACAAAAAAAAAATTTCCTAAATGGTTTGAGACAACTGTAAGGCCTAACATTTTATATTTATTTTTATCCTAACATTAAATATTTCAGTTTGTTATATTAACACATATATTTCTCTCATTGTTAGATTAAGAACCAAGTGCAAAATGGTCAATTGGACTCGTCATCCTCGTTGGTTTTTTTGGCTTATGGGCCTCAAAAGCAGGCTTATGAATACAGTGGATGCATTGTCAACGGAGTTAGATTTCATACCGAACAGCGAGATGTTACTCATGTGACTCAAAATTATGGAATTGTAGTCCAAGGAGAACACGGCTCAGATCTTATTGACTTCTACGGAGTGTTGCAATCGGTCATTGAGTTAATATACCGACCCAGACGACATATTGTGCTATTCGACTGTAAGTGGTTTGACACAAATGCCAGAAAGAGGAGAATTCAAGTTAGTAATCATCTAACGTCAATTAATGTTCAACGTTTTTGGTACAAGAATGATCCATACATTTTTTGTACCCAAGCATGTTCAGTGATACATATATCTGATCCAAAGTTAGGAACTGGATGGATGATGCTAGAAAAGTTACAACATAGGGGCATTTGGGACACGCAGGAGAAAGATAGAGTTGACATATCAGATGAAACACAAGAAGTCTCCGGTAACTTCGAAGTTCCTGAACAGATATTTTATGGACCAACTGTCACCGTTCCCGAAAATATCACATTAACACGAGATAGTATAGACGTTAAGATAATTCCTCATTCTGAAGCGAGCGTTGAAGTAGCAAGTGAAGAAGAATTTGACACTGAAGATGACTTCGATTCCAGTCACGAATCCTCAAATACCGAAGATAATAGTGATTAATGAAGTTAGTGTATTTTGTGATTGATGAATAATTTTCTGGATTATAATGTATGATTGTTGTTTTTAATTATTATTTAAATATGGTTGAAAGATTTTCGTAATTATTAATAGTATAATTATCATATAATTGTTATTATTATTTTTAATGGTAGACATTTAGCGTCGAAATATAATAGTCGACGCTAAATGTTAGTCATTTAACATCGAAATAAGAGTCAACGCTAAATGAACGACATTTAGCGTCGATTATATTTCGACCCTAAATGTTATACATTTAGCGTCGAAAGGTCTTATCGACGCTAAATGTATAACATTTAGCGTCGATTTGTTTATTTCGACGCTAAATAAAAAAATTAAATTTCCCGGAAAATAACCCTAATTTTTTAATAAGCCGCCAACTTTTTAGCGTCGAAATTATTTGCTTTTAGCGTCGAATAATTTCGACGCTAAATGTCCATTAAATCCCTAAAACCAATGTCTTCTTCTTCTCTCTTCTCGGCTTAGACGACCAAAAAAAGCCCTCTCACTGTCTTCTTCTTCTCTCTCGGCTCCAACCACTCTCTTCTTCAGCAAATTCATCGACTTTACAGGTAAGTCTCATTGCATGTTCAATTTTCAAATAGGTTTTTGTTACTATAAATGGGCTATGGAGTGGTCCATTTGGGTTTAAAAGCTTTTCTATATTGAGCAAGGTGTATAGTCTGCCGAGTGTATAGGATTTGTTCAGGGTCTGATCGTGGTGTGAGGGAGAGTCGAGAGTGAGGGTTGAGAGAGATTGAGGGGCTGAGTGGTCTGCTTTGAGGGTTGTAGCGTGCGTTAGTGGGGCAAGCTGTTGGATTAGTGTTTGTTGGTTATTGTTCACAGTGGAGGGCTGTTGATTTGAGGCTATTGGTGTGAAGTTAGTGGCTGGATTGGAGAGGGTTCTTACGTGATGAAGGCTTGCTGAATGGGCGTGATGGAGTTGATGAATGGCAGTCTTGCCGAGAGTGGTCATAGATGGCCGCGTGATGAAAGTCCCTTAGGGTTTATATGGTTGCTGTTTGAGAGAGTGAGTGGATCAAGAGAGAGGTATAGGTGAGAGGCATGTAGGGTGGTTAGCATGAATAGGGTATGTGTGGTTATGGGTTGTGTTTTATTGCTAGTGTTTGGTCTTTGTTTGGTGAGTGAATGGGTTGTTTACGTGGGGTGATGGGTAGTTGTTAGGGCTTTTATGTTTTGTTGATGGAATGTTGCTTTGTTGGTTAGTGTTTGGGATTGTTTAATGATGATTGGTGGCTTTATATGGGTGTAGTGGTTTGGACTCGAGTGGGGAGTTGGACTCGAGTTGTTATTCACGTGGGGAGTTGGACTCGAGTTGGCTGGTGAATGTGAGAACAGCAGCAATTTGTTGCTGTTAGTCTTCTTACACTGGTGATTGAAGTTGAATTTATGAAAGATGAAAGATGAGTTTATGAAAGATGAGTCTTTGTAGTATGGCTATAACTTTTGTATCTGATATCTATTTATGGTGATTGAAGTTGTGTTGTAAAGAAGGTTAAAAAATCTAGGGTTTGTGTTTTTGTGTCTCGAATGATTGTAATAAAAAAAAAAGAGCGTGTGAGTGCCGTGAGGGACTAGAAGAGCTTAAGGGTAAATGGAATTGCATGGCTTGTGGTGAATTTGGCGTTGTTTGCTTGTGGCTATGTGAGTGAGAGCTTTGTATATTTTTGTTTGTGATTCTTGTATGTGAGTGAGATTTAGGTGAGCGAGAGAGGGAAGGCCAAGGCCGAGAAAATTATGATTAACATTAAATTTTGGAATGTGTTTGGTTTGGTTAAGTTTAGTTTTGTTTGGTTTGGTTATGTAATATAATGTTCATACATATACTATAAAATGCATGTGTTTGGTTTGGTTCTATTACATTCAAAATACATGAAACTTTTTGTGTTTCTGCAGATGGCACCGGGCAATCGCAGACGGGCTAATACGACTCCATCTACATCAGCAATGACAACTGGCCCTAGTGGAGTCTCTGCTAGCACATGTGAGCCCAGTACAACGAAGGGTCGAGGACGCACCCGTGGCCTGAGGTTGTCTAAGTACGTTAAGGCTCACGGTCCTATCCGGATTGAGATATCAGATGATGGACACAGTCAAGTCGGACAACATAATTCAGCGTTTAATACAGTCATAGGAGCTGTAGCTCGATATGAAGCTCCCCAAAACTACGTTTCTTGGAGAAAGATATCGTGGGAGACGAAAATCAACCAGCTATTCTCTTCGCTACTTGTAAGTTTTCGATATTGTTTGTTAGTTAACATTTTTATTTTATACTTATTTTTACTCGGGGTCTATTCATGTAGGAGTGGTTTGACTTCGATCTGACCAAGTGAATGTCCAACAATATATTGACTACCACATGGGGAAAAGTTATAAAGATTATAGGACAAAAGTCCTAAAACCAATATTCGACGAACATGAACCTTCAAATGCTCCACAACACAAGCCTGATTTTATAGAGGAGCAAGTCTGGACATTCTTATGTGAGCTTTGGTCTACCAAAAAACACGAGGTAAATTTTGAAATAAACGGAAATTTATAATTGTCTTTGTTTTCGGTACTTACATTGTTGGTAAATGCAGGATAAATGTCACGCAAATGCGGAAAATCGAAGTCACTTGCGTTTTAACCACCGTGGAGGTTCGAAACCATTTATCCAACATCGTGCCGAACATTCTGAGGTAAATATATCCTAACGTAAAATTTAACAGTTCATTGGTTTTACTAATGTGGAATAATATTGAATTTATTTTCTGTTTATAACAGAGTAACACAGGTGAGGTGCAATCATTTCCAGATTTTTTCCGTGTGACGCATTACAATGAGAGAAACAAATGGATAAATGAAGAAACCGAACGCTGTTATGTAAGTTTCAGTTTTTTAAAATAAAATAATTAATTTTATATATATATTAATTTTTTTTCTCAAATTCTAATATTAACTTATTTTTTGAAACAGAACGAAATGATGGAACTCCAACATCAAACTCAGGAGACAGGGTCCGACCCGATACCAGATGAGCAGTTGTCGCAATTGGTTTTCAAGAATCAGACAGCTTACAACGTGGCCTTGGCACTCGTAAGAAGCCGACGTCATCTGCACGCAGTACTGTTAATTCGGAAAATGCCTCTCTTCGAGACGAGTTAGCCACCACCCGAGACAAGCTGAAGCAGACTAAGGACGAGCTACAACAGGTTAAGCTGGACCACGAGAAGAAGATGGAGAATCTCGAACAGCAAATGATAGTTTTCCGTCAGATGTTGGAGGCCTCAATCAGTCATGGTGCATCGGGCTTGAGCGTCCCCCCATCACAGCAGCAATACATTTTATATTTGGTTTTGTATAAACATTTTGAACAAATAGTTTTAATATAATATGTTTTTTTTCTAAAAAAAATTTGAATATAATAATTATTATAATATTTCGTAATTATGTTATTAATCAGAAATTTTTTTCAATTAAATTAAATATTAAATTAATTATTTTAGACCAAAAAGAAGTAAATTAATAATTTTTTAAAATAACAAATTTTTTAACTATTAGCGTCGAAACAGTCGACGCCAAAATCAATCTTTTGGTGTCGAAAATTTCGACGCTAATAGTTACAAGAATATCGCCGCAGTAAGTATAAATATATTACTTTTTTAATATACTCTAGCGTCGACATATTTCGACGCTAAAAGTCAAACTTTTAGCGTCGACTTATTTCGTCGCCAAATATAACCTATAGCGTCAGAAAATTTAATTTAGCGTCGAACAAAATTGGACGCCAAATACAGTCTTTAGCGTCGCAATTATTTATTTCGACGCTAAACGTTATTCTCGTCGACATTTCAGCGTCCACCTTTTGCGTCTGATTATTTCGACGCTAATAATATTTTGCGTCGAAAATATGGTTTTTGGCGTCGATTTATTTCAACGCTAAAAGGTATAATTTTTGTAGTGAAAGTTAATAAAGAAAAAAAAACAATATCAAAATCATGGAAACACTCTAATTTGGAGTGTTTTGAATATTATGACAAAATGAGATTTTCAAACTCCTAGAATTAGCTTCAATAATCATATCTTCCCTTTATATTTCTTTCCAAACACAATTGTTTATTTTACCATATATTCTCAAACCCATAAATCTCTCTCTAGCTATTTCTAAATATTTTTGAACGAGTAAATGAAGAGAGCCATCGGACCAATCTAGAGTAGGTGTGTTCATAGGGTCGGTCAACCCACAACCCGACCCGACCCGTGTGGGTTTTAAAAAAAATTATTTTTCCGGATTAACCCGACTTGATCCGGTATTTACGGGTTTGGGTCACAGGTTTGATATTAAAACCCGACCCGACTCGAAATTATAATATTTTTATTATTTTTCTAAAAATTTTATTATTTTTCTAAAAATTTCATTATTTTTTAAATTTTTTACTATTATTTTATTTATTTATTACATTTATTGTCTCGAAACTTTATATTTATGATACTTTTCGGGACATAAAATAACTAATATTTATATTTCAAAATAATTAAATAATCAAAAAAATTATATTTTTTACCGACCCGACCCGACCCAATGGGATTTCACCCCTCAAATTTCGGGTTCGGGTCACACTACCAATGTGACCCGATCCGATAGGATCTCACAGTTTTAAAAAAAAATCCGACATTTGAACACCCCTAGAGTAAAGTAGGGGTGATCATGGTTTCGGGTCAAACCGCAACCCGACCCGAACCTCATCGACCGCACCGCGTGGTTTGAAAAAAAATTAAAAATGATTTCGGGTCAATCGGAATCGAACCGCAAATTTCGGATCGGTGTGCGGTTTTGATCCAACTGCGATCCGAACCGCCCAAAACCGCAAATTTTGACTCAAACAGCCTAAACCGCCGACCCGCGTTCAAATTAGATATTATTTTATATTTGTCTTATTCTTTAACCATGCAATTTAATATATTTAATGATAATATGACAATATGCAATGTATAAATGAAAATTATGTATTTTTTCTCTTCAATTATTATGTGAAAACACACAAAATTTCCTTAAAAGATTTATAATCCAAACCGCCGACCCGAACCGCCCAAACCGCTAAACCGCCAACCCGAACCGCCGCGGTTTTCCTTATCAAATTTGCGGTTTCGGTTTCTAATTTTCCAAACCGCCAACCCGCGCAGTTTGAAGTGAAAAATGAAAAAACCGACCCGAACCGCACCGCGAACACCCTAGAGTAAAGGTTTGGTTATCCACAAGCCATTGGTCCACTTTGAAGCCCAATGAATTCTATCTACTCTTGGATAAAAAAAAGCCCACTATATTCAGAATTTAGCCCGAACTGAGCCTGACAGATCAGCCCATTATCATCAAACTCACCGTTTCAATTCAACTCGTTCCCCACAAAGCTATTCCCATTTTCCTCTTTGACCCAAAAAGAAAACCGAATCGCACTTATTCTGACATTCTCATTCAAACACCCAGTCAAATTCCGCCACCTCACGAGCTCATGTACACTTGCCCTACCGGATTCCCAAAAACGTTCTAGAAACTAGAAAGCCTCCTTCCCCATTGAGCACAAATCATAAAAAATAACAATTACTCTCCAAATCAATCAATCAACTCTCTGTTTGAAGACTCTCGAAAAAAACGAAAATTCTTTGTTCGATCGAGCAGGTCAAAGCCTATGCATCTCTCTATTTTCTTCGCATTTCTTCTCTTTGCACTTGTTATTTCTATTTTCTGTTTGTTTCTCGAGAAAAAAAAAAAAAAAAACAGAACTATTATTTTTATGTCTGTTATATAAAATCACCGAATAATTCAATAACCTCATTTGCGTTCAGATTCAGAATTTCGACTTTCTCTTGCTTTCCTACATTTCCTCAGCTACCATAGAGAGCTTGCAGAAACTCGTATGCGTTATGTAGCTAAACTTTTTGATTTTATATTGAATAACAAATATTAGTTTGATTTGAATTTAAAGTTCGAATATTTATGTTTCTTTCTGCTTTGTTTATCAGAATAAATTACAAAAATTAATTTGACTTAGAGCTAAGTTATTGTTATAGACAGATTAGTATTTATAAATCTGTGTTTGGATTTTGTGGTGAGGAAAGCTAACATGCATAGAAATAGGAAACTTTGTATGCAGCTATGCATATTTGTTTGTATATATTTATAGTAAGATTTGTTAGTTGTTTCCCAAGGGGTGTGGCTTGGGGGTAAAGAGTTTAGGACTTGGTTGCCAGGCCCTGGCTTCGAATTCAGGGATGCATTTCTTGTAAGATCCTGGGTTGGTCGGGGATTTTATTTGCTCTGCTTAAACTTAGGGGGTGGTTTGACGGTTGGATTTCCAACGTTTTCAAAAAAAATCTGTTAATTGTTACCCTTGAACCAATTGCATTCTTTGTATGTGTTAAATATCACATTAATCAAATACCCCTGTCCATATGAAATATGAATTATGAAATCGTATTTTCATATATACATATATGGTATAAAATTGATGAAATCATATTTTCATACATATATGGTATTAACTTTGAACAAAATTTTGTTCACATAGCTCCAATATTGCTAAACTTTATAGCTTGGGTAGTGGACTGAGTAGTTTGAGAATTGAGATGGAGATATTCCAATGGCTGGTTTAACAGGTCGTAAAATCTTAAACAAGGCTGTTGAGGATGAACATAAAACAAAGGGAAAAAAAATGAAATTAGGTATAATTCGATGATGCCTTTGTTATGTAACTTATGTTTATTTGAGATCGTTTAACTATTAAAGTTATCATATTTATATATATATGTATTGAAAATTTTCACCGTTTATGTAATTTTGTTATCATATGAAAGTTTTATGGGGTATGTTTATACAAAATTTTCCCTTTTCCAATTCAATCCTTTCTATGTTTATTGAGAACTTATAATTGTTTTGAACTGTGAAGGCAGATACTGATCTATGATGTTAGGTGTTATAAGGAGAAGGGTTGCGAGTGGAGGCTCGTCTGCTTCGGTTAGAATTCTATTATGTTCTCTGTTGATTAGAGTTGGTGGAAATAGGAAATCAATTACTCATGGTGGTCTTATTCTGTTCTAAAGATGATATTTTATGTTTTTCAGATTTTAGGGCAGTCGAAGCAGACAGCTAGGCCTGCAATGTCTGCATCTACATCTAGAGTCTCATCTGCTACAGGAAAAGAGGTGCAGATTTCCTTCTTTCATTCATTGTCTTGAGTCATTTTCTTGATTATACAGGAATCTCTTACAGTCTTGAAAGTACTCTATTATTGTTTTACATATACCAAAACAAACATCATTATATACATATTGAGATTTTTTACAAGATTTACGTGTCATGTATACAGACATTACTGCATCCAAGAGGATTAGGGCATGTGCGAAATTTTAGTCGTTTAATGTTACCAGGTAATCTAATATGTATTTTGTTGTACTTCCTTTTCAGAAGCTGATGCATAGCTATACTCTATTTATCAAAAGCTGTGCCTAGCAACTAAAAAAATTTCTGGTGATTGCAGGGTGCTCTGTGGGTTGTCAGCCATTAAGGTTAGTGGCACTTGTGTATTGTTTTGCTCATCATTTTATGGGATTATTCTAAGTAGCATTTTTTATATAACTCGTTTCAGAAAGGTGAGGTTATGGGCCCGGGAAAGCTCAAAATAAGCACAATAATTGTTGCATTTTGTCTTTAAAATTCCCGTGCTGCTCTGCCCTATCCAACTAGGACTAGATTTAAATTCTTGAACTGAAACCCTGATTACATTATGTTTGGGTGTTTGATAAGACGAGAATAAAGGAGAAGAAACTTTTGAATTCTTTAGAAACTAGCTTCATTTCTCAAGTATTTCAGTAAATTATTTTGAGACTGATCATGTAATTCATCATTTTGAAATTGTGAGGATAATTAGATCTCAATTTAATAGTCGGTATACATTAATATTCAGAATATGGGAATTAACCGGTGACAGGTTGAAAAAGATAAAAAAAATTTAGACAATGAGTCAATGACCATGATTTTGCTTCTCAGTTTGCTACTGCTCAGAAATTTTCTTCTTTACCCTCGTTACTTTCCTTATGAGCAGGGACACCATTTCCAGCACAAAGCTTGCAACTAACATTCATATGTGGAACCGGCCATTTTCTTCAGAAGGAGGTGTGACATTGACTGGCTTTCCCTAAAATTTTTTTAACTAGTCCTTATATGAACACTCTGGGTCAGATTGAGACATATATTATTGTGAATCTTGTTATCTTATTAATGAAGAAAAAGGATTGGTGCCTGCTTTCAGTTCTCTGGAATATAAAATTATATACATTGAATTTCAGAATTTTCCTGATGTAGTGATGTTTATATTTATTTTTGTGTGATGAAGGGGATTTGGTTGATGCTGTTGTTCCTTTTATGGGGGAATCCATAACTGATGGTACTTTGGCAAAATTCTTGAAGAGTATGTTTTTCAGTGCCTATTTCTCAATACAACTGTTTACGAAAATTTTAATTTGTTGTTCATGATCGTAAGTGATTGATTGTGTGATTTTCTGTATTTTGAGAACAGGCCCGGGTGATAGGGTAGAAGTTGATGAACCGATTGCTCAAATTGAAACGGATAAGGTGATCCCCCCATCTCTGTTCCTTTTTGATGGGGAAACTGGTATATTTTTCTAACGCTTGTAATGATTATTTTCCATCAGGTGACGATTGATGTTGCAAGTCCGGAAGCAGGTGTTATTAAAGAGGTAATACATCCCAAATAACTCCTAATACCTCTTCTTTCTTTTTTTGTTGGGTTCAAATATCCCCCCTTCCCCCCATTTTCTTTTGGGCATGGTGGGTTGCATTTTGTGTTAATGGTACTTCTTGCTGGCAGCTTGTAGCCAAAGAAGGGGAGACTGTGGAACCAGGTACCAAGATTGCCGTGATTTCAAAGTCTGGTGAAGGTGTAACTCATGTAGCTCCCTCAGAGAAAGTTGCTCCTAAGCCAACTCCTGCTGAACAGGCAAAAGAGGAGAAGCCGCTGCCTAAAGTTGAAACTGCTCCTGTTACTAAGAAGCCTAAAGCACCCTCTTCACCACCTCCAAAGCGTACTGCAACTGAGCCCCAGCTTCCCCCAAAGGAAAGGGAAAGACGAGTGGGTCTCTTGTGGTTTGCTATTTGTTAAAAATAGAAAGTTTCTTATTTTACGATAATAATATATATATACTCTAACAAAACATCTTGGTAGACCTTGTGCTCTGACTTGTCAGTTCAAAATGCTCGTGATTGTAGGTTCCTATGACAAGGCTACGGAAACGAGTTGCAACACGATTGAAAGACTCTCAAAACATTTGCAATGTTGACAACATTCAATGAAGTTGATATGTAAGTTCAAACCTTGCTAATATGACTGGCTGCCTATCTCACTTGTGTCATATTCAGGGTATAAAATATTAGGATTTGCTATTATATCTGCTTCTTTTGATGATTCTCTTTAAGGATGTCCATTTATTTCTTATATGGTGCCTGTTCTAGGACTAATTTGATGAAGCTCCGTTCCGAGTACAAAGATGCTTTCCTTGAAAAGCATGGAGTTAAAATGGGACTTATGTCAGGTTTTGTGAAAGTATGCATTATCTTAATACCTGTTGAATTTACTTATATGGGATGTAAGGATTTTTCTCACTTGTCTTAGCTAGCTAATATATTATTTTCACTTCTAAATATTTCAGGCTGCTGTTAGTGGGCTCCAGAATCAGCCTATTATAAATGCAGTTATTGATGGGGATGATATCATATATAGAGATTATATAGACATCAGTATAGCTGTTGGCACTCCAAAGGTTTGTAAATATTTCCTTTTTATAAACTTATAGTTACTTGTCAGTTATGAATGAAGTGAAGAGACTCTGAATGGAATGCCCTTTGTTTGGGTCCTTTTTTCTATATGCAACCTTTTGTTTTATGCTGTGTTGCTGATTTGCTCCTTGTACAGCATTTTGATATTCTTTTCAAGTTTTTCAAGTCTAACCAATTATAAGCTTTAGCTCTAAAAGTGCAGTGAAGCTATGACAGCATGTAGGTGTCTGTGTGCTATTTTAGTGTTACTGTGGAACTGTTTCTTGTTAGATACTAAATGAAAATAAAAATCTTTTAGCAAGTTAGACCTAAATATAGGTGTAGGTGGGGCATTTCTCTGCTCCATATTTTCTTGTACTTGCATTATCCCTATATCTTAACTTTCTATTCTCAATTTTTTTTTCCTGTCAGGGCCTCGTGGTTCCAGTAATCCGCAATGCTGATAAGATGAATTTCGCTGACATTGAAAAAGAGATTAACACCCTTGCAAAAAAAGCAAATGATGGATCAATATCAATTGATGAGATGGCTGGAGGCTCATTTACAATATCTAATGGTGGTGTTTACGGGAGCCTTTTGAGTACACCTATCATCAACCCTCCTCAGGTTCAGATGATTTTCTGTTTGTTTGTCTAATTTAAAATTTTCATCTCCTTGCTAAGTAGCTGCCTCATCCGAATAGATATTATAGGAACCCATTCCTTTTGGCGTATCTCTGGTATTATTGGACTTCTGTGGCAATCTGGAAAAATGAAATCTAACTAATATGCCTTTTTTTGCAGTCGGCCATTTTGGGTATGCACTCAATAGTGCAACGTCCGATGGTAGTCGGAGGAAATGTTGTCCCAAGGCCAATGATGTACATTGCTCTTACATATGACCATAGGCTGATTGATGGAAGAGAGGCAGTTTTCTTCCTGCGCCGTATTAAAGATGTTGTCGAGGACCCCCGCAGGTTGCTCCTTGACATATGAAGACCACCCCGCTGTTTTGTTTAATACCTTCCTTTTCTGGTAATACCCAGGATCTCGCTTACTCTGCAGTTTTTTCAACGAAGAATAAAAATACTCTTAGGAGTGAAGTTTTGTAGGGTTTAAATTTTTAATTTATCCCTTTGAACGAGTGTTTTAAAATGCTGCCAGCCAAAGATTGAACTGGAAATGAGAAAACTGATGTATATCCAAATGGTTGTTCCATAACTTCCATTTGCTTGTGCTTTATTTCTAAATTGAGCAGCGTTGCCTTTGTGCTTACAGCGTGTATGAGAACATTGAATCAATTGAAATTAATGTTTGATTATCCCCTAAATTTCTCGATTAAGAAGAGAATTCTTGATTTAGTTTTCTCTACTTAGTAACCATTCATTATCAGATCAATATTTATTTATTTTTTTAAAGGCGAAGCCCTAATTAGTTTTTTAGCCTCTATATACCTGGAATTCGAGAATGTAAATATGGGTTGCCAGTTAAAGAAAATTGCTTAAAAACTATTCAGCCTTGGCCGTAAAAACTATTCAATTTTTGTTCAAAAAAACTATTCAATTTTGTTTGAATAATGAGCTTAATGGAGTTTTAGCAATGAGGCATCAAAAATTAAAATGAGTTTTGCTTTCTTTTTCATTCATCTCTATGTTTAATATTTAACCTTAAAACGTTCAATATTTTTCTTACGAAATGTTCAATTGTTTATTGCTGTGATTTTACCAAATGAAGTAAATTTAATATTCTTTTCCAGAAGGAATTATTTATAGTATATTTTGACAGATGATTTTCGTTTCAGGGGTAAGTTTGGGATACTGCTCCTAGAACAATCCTCCTACAACTGTGAATTTGTTTGGTTATGGGGGGCCAAAACAAATTTAGCAGGAGATAAAAACAGACACAAAATCGACAAATGATTTACATGGTTCGGCGGAATAGATCCAACCTACGTCCACGGGAAAAAAATTAGAGTACTGGTTTTAGAACTGAACTGAGCTCGGCCGACCTCTTCTCAATTGTGGTCACTCAATACCGAGCTGTTTGCTTAGTGTTTTCTTACAAATCGTGCTTTAATGAAATTTTAGCTAACCTTTACAAATGTGTTTACCCTCCCTTACATCAGCCACGCAGATTTCCTGCCGATTGATGGGCTCTCTGCCCCAACTGCCTCACCGAAAGTAAGCATGTCATCTAGCTCTCCATTAAATCACTCTGTTTTGGGCAATACCACACTCAACAATTATGAAGACAACCTGTAAAGATCTTTCGTGCAGTCGTACATGTCAGGGGGAAATGTCCAAACGGGCCTAGTTACACGTCGGACTTCACGAGGACGACAAACATTGTGCCGAACTACTCCAATTGCTTCCGACCTGACCCATAATATCCGAGCTCTTTCTTCGGATCCGGAGGAAGGGTAGGACTGAACCGAGCTACGGGGATATAGCGGTCAGGGTCGGCTCTAATGTTGTCGGTCTCTGATATATGCTCCATGTTATATCCTCAGGTCGGTCAAATCCAGAAACCAGGTCAGCGTATCATGTCTGTGTTGGGGTTGGTGCTCAGAGCGCCAATTCTCGGTTGTATTTCTTTTGAATACTTCTGTAAAACATTATTATTATGAATAATATATGCAGTTTCTATAATATAATCTATCTTTATATATGGTAAAGACGTAATGACCTTAGAATGATTAGTCATGGTACTGTTGCAAAAGCGTCGCAACTGACATTGAGTAGTATCATGACGTTGTCATTCTCAGACAGTTCCTGGTCAAGGTTTACACTACTTGGTCAGTAAAGTAAACCCGTTGAGACCGGTACATGTCGTATACTGGAATATATGATTCCAATGGGTTCTCAATGAACCATTAGTCTTGGAGACTAGTAGACGTGTGGGTGTTTATAGCGGATAAAAACTGAACGACTCACTGAAGATTCTTAATGGATGGTACAACCAACGTCAATAAGAATATCTCTCGGGTTGAGTAGCACTTGTGATTCTTAGACTTGAGATGTCATTGTGGGCACATGAGCCATCTTCTACACTTAGATGTCAGTCACGTCACCGATCTATTTAGATCAGACCTCCGCCTGTTCGTTGGGTGTAGATAGATCCTCAGGGTGTCCTACGTGTATCAAGATAGGATCCATCAGTTTTATGTACCAGAGCATAGGTAGTCCATATGATTAGGAATCAGATAAAACCATGGGCCCGTGGTAAAGTTTAGAAGCTAGTTCTAAACATTCTTTTAGAGATTGCTAATAGAATAGTCGATTGGATAATCCGCATAGAGATTTGACGTTTACATCTATATCTCTGGGATTTATCCGGATACCTGTGACGGAGGAATTATACATTTGCCATGACCTCGACCTGTATGATTCAGCGAGATTATCTGTGATCGTCATAATTTATGGGTGGATAAATTATGGACACGAAATTTGATTTCGTGACGGATATACCTAAATCTAGAGAGTCTCAATAATGAAATATACTCGTAGAGCACTAGAGCAACATTATTAAATAATATTGATTATTTATAAAGTCGTTTAAAGATTAAACGCAAGATACGTGCTAAAGGGACCCGATAGTCATTTGATTAATTATTGTGTATTTACATTTAATACTTGATTAATTTAAATACACATTAATTAATAGTCAAATTGAGATATTTGACTTATATCCTAAATAAATATATGTATTTGATATTTAATGTAAATATAATACATATATTTAATATATTTGTATTTAATTAATTAATTAATTATTTAATTGTTGAATGATTAAATTAATTAAAATATAAATATCTTAACTTTGGATATTTGATTTAAAATGATTAAGTTGCCTTTGTTGACTTAATATAAATATCTATAAAGTGTTTCAGATATTTATGTCAAGTTGATTAAATGAAATTTGAAATAAAAATGAAATTTATTATCTTGTATTTGGCTTGGCCAATTTCGGCCAAGGCAAAAAGTGTAACAAGTATATATTGTTTTCATTTCATTTCACTTTCTAACCTAATACACTTTACAAAGAACTCCATTAAAGAAACAAGAGAAGCAAGTGAGGAAGAAAAGAAGAAACTAAAGAAAAAACTTGGATTTAATAAGTTTTTCCAACTTACTATTAGATAAGAAAATGTTCCTTATGATATAGGCAACATCTTGTGATGTTCTTAAGTTATTATTTTCTTTATTCTTTGTGTTTTTGATGATGGAAGTTTTGTTGGAAGTGTTGAGCATGTGTGATAAATGAAGCTTGTGACTATTGTAGTTGTAAACATTCTTTTATGGTTTTGGAAACCTTGTTGCTAATCTAGAGTTGTTGATCCACTCTAAGATGACCTAGATTTGATCTTGAGTTGTTTCATTGTGTTGAGACTTTGATTGGATGGAAGAATGATGATTAAAGTAATTGATTTAAACTATTTGGTCTAATTTGTCCAATTTGAAGAAATTGAAAAATTAGGGTTCATGACCAATTCCAAATTTAGGGCTTTTCATTTATGTTGTGTATTTGGATGTGTATATGATGCATATAAAATTTCATGTTGATTGGATTACATCTTGATGTGTTTTGAAGCATGAAATGATAAAATGCACAAATTGGACCCCTTGTGAGGCTCTCGGCCAAATGCATGAAATTTGGGGATTTTGGTTGCTTTGGTGTTTTGATGTTTGGAACATGCTAAGTTCATCTTAGAAATGATTTAGAATCATTCAAAATTGATTTGATCAATTTCAGACTAAAATGGACAAAAATACCAAGTAAGGGTAATTCGGTAAATTCACTTAAATATGATTTATTGAATTTTATTTCATAATTTGATTATTGGAATATTAAATAAATATGTTTATTTAATTAATCCGAGAAAAAGTTTTGAAATCGGAAAATTTGATTTTCCACCGCTTCCGCTGCGTTACCGGACTTAGCCCCTAAAAACCCCTACAGTCTGGTCAAAGAACGGTCAATATCCTCATACTATGCATCTTCCCAAAAGAAGAACTTCCCTCTCTGCCCTTGCCGAGCTGTTCAAAATACTTGGTCGTAAAAATCACCATCAATATCTGTCTCATAGTTCTCGGTTTCAACGAGTGTACAAGTTGGTATCGAGAACTGTGAAGTCAAGGGAATGCTGATCAACAGGGTGGTGTTCGCCTCTAGGAGCCACAAAAACTACCTCGGTTATTAATTGTGTCGTCCTCGTCATCTTCATGTGCTCGGTCACTGAGAATTCTGATACCTGTCTGAACGGCACTGGTGTCTTGAAATAAATACCCATATTTACCCTTCTGGTAGCCGTCCATTGGAAACCGTAAACCATCATTACCTCATAAATGCCCATCAAATCATCTTTAGGGTTTAATCTGACCGTGACACTTGTCAAGCATCCATGACCCTCCCGCCAAAACCAAAACAATCAACCATTAAGAGGCAGCTGAAAGGTTTTTAATCTCAGCCGTTTTATAAAATTTGAGTAGATGGAATTTGAAAGTGACACACAGAGCGCATCCAAGCCCTCTATCTCTGATCTAACGGCCACGAATGCCCCGAGCTGCCTACAAAAACGGGAAACATCACATCTTCCCTCTTTTACGAAAACCAGCTCTTCCGAAGTTCAAAATGTCCATTCCCTTCTTTCTGAGATCAATAGACTTCAAGACCAACCAGACCATTTCTCCATTCAACCTCTCAAATCAAATAAGTCTTCTGGTCGACCTCATTCTACCCAATCTCTAAAACTTTTCGTGTTTATTTGTTGCATGTGAGAGTTCCTGCATTGGTTCTTGCTTGTTCTTCATGCTTTCTATCATGTTTTTGTGTTTATGCCTCTATTCTGTGTTGCGAATGTGTTCTGGAAATGTGTAGTGTGGCTAATAGGTTGATCGGATGGTGTAAAATGCATGTGTTTTTAGGCCGAATGATGGGTTGTGGGTTAGGATGTTTGATTTTTGGGTTTCCTCGGTTTGCTATTTATTGCATGCTTGGTTTGATGCTTATGAAAAGACTTACTGTTTTTGGCCATCGTTAGGACGTTTAGAGACTTTAGGCCTAGGTCCCCGGTAATTGGAATTGCCTTTAAGTATATGATGCCCCCAAACTGATTACTAACTGCCCTCCTCGGATGCTGCCATGTTAGGAATGTCAGATGCTGAATCATTCTCAGTTCGGCCCTCAGTCCCCCAACATCCTCCTGCTGAAGAGGTTTCCTCCAGCTCGGGGATGACCATCTTAGAAGAATTAGATACCACTCCTGTTAGTGTCCTAGACATGCCACAGGATCTCTAAGCGTGATTCGTGTGTGGATAAAATCAAAAATAAGTTGCGGAGGACTTACATTGATCGGTTGAGTTTAAAACTTTGCATAAATGTTGAAGCTTCCAAGCTCATGGGTGAGTATCCCTATCACCTTCATTTGACTCCCATTATGTGCTAGCAAGAACAAAATGGAAGAATTTTCTCTCCAAGAGAAGCAACAATTCGGCTAACAGAGAGAGTGCCCCTCTTTGCTTTTTTCCATTTTTCGACATTTACTTCCAAAGCAATAAATAAGCCAAATGGCTTTCGGCCAAAAAACAAAAATAAGAAATAGAGTTGTGGCCTTTGTTGTTTCTTTCAATCGGCCAGACATTCATCCAGAAGCAAATTGCTTCTTTTCGGCCAACTCAATAACAAAGGCAATTTTAGCCTTTTTTATGGCAGAGGCCAATCGGCCAAATGCAAAAGAAAATCAGAGAGCAAAAATCAATCTTGGCTTTTCCAAGTTAAATTAATGATGGCCACTTATCTTTTGCTTTTGTTGGCCAAAGAGAGAGAAATACAATGAAATTCCAAAAATCATTTTAATTGTATTTCTTTTCTTTTCAATAGGGCAATGAGTGTTTTACAAGATTCCACCAAAACCCATCACCCATATATAAATCATTTCTAAAATGCTTTTCAACACATCTAATGCATCAAAATTAGATTTCACACAAATCCCCAATTTTTAGTCTAATGTCGTGAGCCACCCAAAATTTTCAATTAATTGTAATTTGATCCCTTTAGTTCAAAACATGCCAAGATCAAATCCAATCAACCTAAAATTTTACATGCATCATATTCATACCATAATACATCACATATATGAAAAGCCCAAATTTGGAGTGGGTTATGAACCCTAATTTTTCAATTTCTTCAAATTGTCCAATTTCACCAAATTTACAAAATCCAACACTTTAATCCATTCAATACTTCACCAATATAGCCTCACCACTTTGAAACAACTCTAGAACAATTCTATGTCACCAAGGAATGGCTTACCAACTCTAGAATGGCAACTTGATTTTCCAAAAATCAAAAGTAAAGTTTTGAACAATTTCAAGCTTACTTACATGCATCAATCTTTCATCAAAGTTCACAACCAAAATAAACACAAACTATAAGAAGAGAGACAAAACCAAAGCAACACAAATGATGCTAAGCATGTTAGAAACATTTTTCATGTTGAAAACTTTAAAGAAAAACTTACAAAACTCAAAGATTTCCAAGCTTTTTCTTTAGCATTCAAGCTTTTCTCTCAACTTATTTTATGTTTATTTGGCATATAATGAACTTGTATTAACCTTAAAATGAAACAAAACAATATATACTTCACCCAAAAAGAGCCTTGGCCGAAATTAGGTAAAATATCTAGATATTTAGTTTTTTTTTTCATTTAAAGCTAACTTGCCAACTTGTTTTAGAATCATTAACACTTTAATGTAATTCAATAAGTCAACAATTACAACTCAAAAATATAACACTTAAATTCAATTTAGGGTGTTGGCCGAAAATTACAAATAAAAGGAAAATGGATATTTTCAATTTTAACAATTAAAACAAATATCCAAGGAAGTCAAATTTAATTTGAAAACCTTTTTCTTTAATGTAAAGTCAAACATTTACAATTATAATCATTTCCTAACTTTATCATTGGTAAGATATTATATTTTAATTATATTAATCATTTAACAATTAAATAATTAATTTAATACAAATATCTCAAATATATGTATTATATTTACTTTAAATATCTCGAATACATATATTAATGATATATGTCAAATACATTTATTTGACAATTTATTAATGTGTATTTAATAATATCATATATTAAATACAAATACACATTAATTAGGAAATGACGGTTCGGCCCGTTTCGTTTAACGTTTAAACGATTTATAAATAATCATCATTATTTATAAAAGTCGCCCTAGTGCTCTACGAGTATATTTCATTAGTGAGACTCTCTAGATTCATGTATATCTGTCACAAAATCTAATTTCGTGTCCATAATTTACCCACCCGTAAATTATGACGACCACAGATAAACTAGCTGAGTCATACAGGTCGAGGTCATTGCATACGTATAATCCCTCCGTCATGGTATCCAGATAATACCAGAGATATAGATGTAAACGTCAAATCTCTATAGGTATTATCTTGACGATGTATCTATTAACAATCTGTAATAACACTCGGAACTTACTTCTGAAGTATACTGTGGCCACAGATTTAACAGACTGCTAATCATATAGGACTACTATGCTCTGTACACAGAACTGACGGATCCTATCTTGATACACACAGGATATCCTGAGGCTCGGTCCATACCCAACGAACAGGCGGAGGTCTGATCTAATAGATCGGTGTGACGTAACTACCATCTAAGTGTGGATGATGTCTCATACATCTACAATGGTATCTCAAGTCAAAGGACCACTATGCTACTCAACCCGAGAAGATTCTTATTGACGTTGGTGTACCATCCATTAAGAATCTTCGATGAGTCGTTCAGTGTTTATCCATTATAAACACCTACACATCTATACGAGTCTCCCTAGACTCATGGTTCATTGGGATAAACCATCAGACCAAGTCTCGATATACGACATGTACTGGTCTCAACAGATTTGACTAACCGACCCATGTTAGTGAATATTGACCAGGAACAATATTTGATAATATATATATTTAGCAGTGACACTTCCCAATGTCAATGACAAACTACCTTTGTAATTGTGTACTGCATTATATATTATCAGGCCTTTGTCTAATATATACATATCACTAAACCACATTTAGTTTCAATCTAATCGTAATCAAATCGAATACGTATATAAAAGCAAGAGGTGCAACCATAAATAAGTAATATTATGGAAAAATGGGATGTTTGTATTCATGAATCATACATAAATACGGTCCGAATTGGCGCTCCGAGCACCAACCCCAACAATTCTCCCACTTGCTCTTGTGCCAATCCACGGTATCATATACACATCTCAATGTGCATCGTATACACATAGCCCTCAAAAGCTCACCTAGCACCTAAGAGGTAGGCAACAAGAAGTAGGTCCGCTAAAACATAAGGAGTTTGTCAAACAAACCCAATTGTTTCCCATAGCCAGTATCTTCATATTTTGTAGAATCTAAATTATACATTAATATGAATCAGACACTACATCATAAT
Organism: Zanthoxylum bungeanum; assembly: GCA_019454045.1. Classification (NCBI taxonomy): domain Eukaryota; kingdom Viridiplantae; phylum Streptophyta; class Magnoliopsida; order Sapindales; family Rutaceae; genus Zanthoxylum; species Zanthoxylum bungeanum. The sequence goes on along the minus strand of SKCR01007499.1, from coordinate 77,090 downwards.
TGCGCTATAGCTACTGAGTTGTCCAAGTATTCAGGGGTCAAATACAAAATACTATGCGGACAACCGCAAACACAACACCAATATAAAACTTCTAATTTATAAGGTCACTGTGCAACTTCATAAGTCAATACTTAATAAGTTGCATCTAATTCCACTAAATAGTAGAATCCTTCGTGACACTCCCACTGCATATTTTGTGACTCTTTATGACGTAGACTACTCCCACTACTTTCACGGAGTAAAGAAGACTTAGGTAAATCTTTTACCTCACAAACATCTCATTATACAATAATAATGACAATTTCGTTAGGATATATAACACTAGAAAGAAATTTATACGCTCACACTAATCCTTTTATAATAAATGTACTCTTTATACTTTGATAAAATCAGACAATCTGACTGATATCAAAACTAGAGAACACAGATTTCCGGAAGACTTATCTGAGTCTACAATAGGCTCTATAAGCTAGAACATTAAACTGCGATCTCAACAGAACATAAACTCTAGGGTCATTTTGTTGGAATTTATTAAGCATCCCAAGATCATTAAACAAGCATGAAAAAGTGCGAATACAACGAGGGAGTTGCGAAATACTCATATCGATCGGTTGAGCGACGCTACGACGAACAAAGATTCAGTTTTTACTCATGGATGGTCACGGCAGTGAGCTGCTGTTGCTCCTCTATTTTCGGCTTCAATCATCATTCGTCAAGCTCCAAGCTTCGTCAAATGATTTCAAGCTCATGGGTGGACTTCCCTATAACCTTTGCATGTCTCTCGAAGTGCTAGCTCTTGATGATTTTGTCGCAAAATCATCACACTTTGCTTCCATTTTCTTCCTTGGCTCTCGGTAGTGGGCTGCCAAACCAGAAGAAAAATGGCATGTTGGCCGAATGAGAGAGATGAATATTTTTGCTCCCAAAATCGTGAGAAGAGAAAGAGAATGGAATGATGTTGGTTTTGTGTATTTGTGTATCTAATACACATAATTCCTTTTCAAAATCAATAAATGATTTACAATAAATTTGGCTTTTTAAAGTCAAACAATAAAAGCCACACCAACCTCCATCAACTCACATCACTTATGAATAGTGACTTGCGTCAATCACTCAAAGTGAAAGACATCTATCACTTGATTGACGAATGATGTGACGCTAGATGTGACTAACGATTTGACGCTAGATTTGACTTGCGTGCCGCACTCGAATTCGAAATGCGAATGCGCTCTCAAACAATCCCGGGCTCGGGTTCGCTAATTCCAAATTAAAGAATTTTCCGTTGCGACGTAATTAAATCTAATTTAATTAAATAATCATGCCTAGCATAATTACTATTCACGTCGCTAACGAATTAATTCTAAATTAACTCGTTCGCCCGAATTAAAATCTAATTTCAATTTCGCGTCGAAATCCAATTTCGTTTAATATATCGAATATATTAATTTATCGATTAATTCCAAATTAATCGTTATCTCTCTTTTATTGATATTTTATCCCAGATAAAATATCTCCGCAATTAATCCCAGATTAATTTTATCTCTCACTTTAATTAATCCCAGATTAATTAAAGTGCGAGTCATACGTCATCGGTGAATTTTCGGGAAACGACCCATGAGATCCCCGGATATGTTGGCAGTAAATTCGGTCGTCGGACTATCCGAACACGTAAGTACCTAGTACTACGTTTATACCATTTTACAAGACAAGGTTGGCTTCTAGCAAAGCGCCATGCCTACCCAATTCTCCAGAAATATCCTTACAGGAATATAAGGGTCTATATCAGGCGTAATATACGTAGTATTGCGTATATCGATCCAGTATCAGATGTCACGTGCTAGGCCTGTGGCTGGAATTGTGTCTGCCCCGTATGAAGCACATGTCGGATGTCTGGTAACTAGTCTCTATATCGGATAAATATGACCTTGTCATTTTATCCCGATGACTGTAGTACATAAGAGTACTAGTACCGTATCCTACGTGACATCATCTCCACTATGACTGGAGTGATACTTCCATCTTGACATCACACCCAACACACTACGATTCGTGATATACCCAGAAGAGGCATACACAGAAACCGATTAAAGCCTTGGACGACCAAAACCAAAGTATATTGATTGTCGCAAGTATTAGCGGTGCAAGTCTCAGGTTAAGACCAAATACACCTACCCTGATTTCGGACTTCCATAGACACATAGTCATACTACCAATGGAATTCCGAGGGGGTCTATCCAGAGCGAAGCTGTTTCCCGTACCATCGGTAAAACACAACCTCCTATTACACTTGCATGAGTATCATATACCCAAATATATGAGAACTATGCCGTTGTGCCCTCACAACGCGCACAAGTGTAATACTAGTCTTTTACGCATTTATTGATGTCCAATCTCGATAATACTCTGACTATGGATATTTAATGATTTATCCTTCGTAGACTGATACTGTCTCATATCATTCTCAATCCAGGAACAAATCATAAGGACTTCCTATCATTTATACATCTTGGTGATCTAATCACAAATGATAAGAGAGCAATCTCATTTGTCACATAGTTAATTTGTACAAAAACACCATGATTTGTACAAATAGTGACGTTATGGGTCATAATTGTCCAACAATCTCCCACTTGGCCTATAGCCAGTCACTTGAGTGTCTTACACCCGAACTATGTACGGTTGGCTCAAACAGCTGAGAAAGTGTTTTCGTCACCAGATTTGCATGATTATTGTCTGATGTGATTTATTCGATCATCACATCGCCACGATGTATGATCCGAACGAATCAGATGAATATCGAAGTATGTATCTGGATCGTTGATGAGACAATTAATTCTTTAGCCTGTGCTCAAGCCTAGCTCAACTGCTAACAGAATTATATCTAATCTAATTAGATTTATTATCGACCCAAATAGCTTCTATTGCTGCCTCAGCTGCAGCAATAACCCGCATTTGTTGTTTATTCGGTAACAGTATCTTGCTTGGAAGATTTCCAGCTTACTGTTCCGTTGTTCAAACTGTATAGTACCGTTTTGCGACTTATAGTCGTCTTTATCGGTTTAAGAAACTTGCTACAGTGATCCCAGTCACTTCAAGTTCTCCATCTCCATAGTATAAGACAGTATCCTTAGTTCTCTAAGATACTAAGTATGTTCTTAACTTCAATCCAGTGACTATCACTTGGATTGGCCTGTTTGTGAATCCATATGCTCAAAGCGTATGAGACACCAGGTCGCGTACATTTTTCAATGTACGGTTTCTCGGAGAGTTTTTCATGAAAGCCAAGCTTTCACCGATAGTTTTTATGGGAATATCATTTCTAAGAAATGACATATTATCATTATTTATAGGATAGCCATTGTCAGTGCGCTCCCACTAATCTCCTTATATACACAAGAATCATTTTCTCTTTGAATTAAATCATAAACCATTATGATTACATCAAAATGGTAATTCCAAGAACCTAATGCTTGCTTCAATCCAAACATGGATCGAATAACCTGCAAACCTTGTTTGCTAGTTTTGGTACGACAAAACCGACATGATGTTTTAAACATCCTCCAAAAGGTTTCCTTTTCAGGAAAGCGATTTTCCCGTTCAGTTAACATATTTCATAAATGAAACATGCAGCATCTGCAAGCATTATCCAAATGGATTTACTGTGACAACAGGTAAAATGTTGAATCGTAATCAACACAATAATGATAACAATACTTTTCGCTAAAAGCCTAGCTTTATTCGTTGGTATGTTGCCATCCATGTACGTCTTCCTTGAAGACTTATAAAGTACCAATAGGCACAATGCCTTGCGGTACATCAACTAGTATTTAAACATAGTTGATTTACATGGAATCCATTTCGGATTCATGGCACTTTTCCATAATAGGGAGTCGATACCTTGTATCACTTCCTCATACGTAGTCAGTTGGTATACCTCAATAAGATTGACATCTTTATGAGGTGAGATCAGAAACCCATACCCCAGGTTGTTTTCTGACTCTCTCCGACCTACGCGGTTCTTGTGTATTCGATGATTACTGGTACAGTTTCATCCTTGATAAACTGTTTGTGTTCCATGAAGGACTTGGTGCCTAGAATAGTATTACTCCGATTTTCATCGAGTTTTACTATCCTCCCAATTACCACTGCATATAGGTATTCCTCTTAGGAAAACTGCATAGTGAGCAACAATTAAATTGTTCCCTTGTGAGTTGTATAAGTACTATACTTTGGTATCCCTAGGATAACCTACAATTGGCACTGATCCAATTTGGGTTTTAGTTTGATATCATCCAAAAGTATGCCTAGCATACCCAAATCATCAGGAATGAGAAACCCGGTTTCTTTCCTAATCATATCTAATATGATATCTGTCAAACAGATTTTTATGGAACCTTATTCAAAATAAGTTCTGCACTGTTAATGCTTATCCGTTGAAGGAAATGGTAGCTCAGAGCGACTCATGATTAACCTTATCATGTCCAACAAAATTTGGTTTATCCTGTTCGGACACATCGTCAAATTGACGTGTTCCGGGAGGAGTCCTCATTTGAAAGAATACTTTACTCTTTCAAGTATATTAGAAACTTATTGCTTAAGTATTTTCCATTACGGTCTAACCGTGACGGTTTAATACTTTAGCCGCTCTGTCTGTCTATTTCGTGTCGAAACTTTAAAAGTTTACGATTTGTGTTCTTCAAAAGAAACACATAACCATAACGCGATGCCACATCCATAAAGGTCACAAAATATTCATATTCACCTCTAGTCTAGCTAGACATGGGCCCACTTGCTTCACTATGAACTAGGGCTAACAGATCGGTGTCATTTACACTTTTACCAAGTAAAGGTGTTATAGGCACTTTGCCCAATAAACTAGATTCGTAGACTTTATTTGATTGGAATCAAACAGTCCTAGTACCCACTCTTCAAAAGTGCGGATATACGATTCTTGTTTGATTGTGTCCTAGACTACAATGCTGCAACCAAGTTTCTTCTGATCAAATCAGTTTGAGCTATTTGTTTGTCATGTTATATGTTTGAGATATATTTATATTCAAAATATAAATGCTGTTATTCACATCTAATGTGTTTATCTCAATATCATCTTTATATAATAAAATACTTTAGTGTTCTAGGATATAAAGGTTCACCCACAGCGGGTTAAACACTGATATAGAGATAATGTTTCTAGTCAAACTAGTTACATTATAACAGTTTCCAAATTTAGGTACATACCCGAAGGGCAGTTCCTAAACTTAGGTATCTACGGTTAAAACAGAGACTTTCGTCCCGTTTCCAATTCGCAGATTAATCTCTATTGAAGTCAGTATCCTGTTCAAAACAGATTCTGAACATCAATACATATATTTTATGTACCACACTAAGTATTTAAAATCTATTTTTAATACTAGTAGTGAACATATTTATGACAATCATATTTGAAGTCAGAGCCTTGCCCCGTCTTCAGTTCCTTCATGTCTGCTTTGTGCAAACGGCAGTCACGCTTCCGCGATCCCGTTTGCCACATTTAGGCAGACATTTTGGGATATGTCATTTATCTTCCTAGAAGATTATAATGATTTTGCTTTTGCCCTTTTCCACATTCCAGAAGCCTTTGGCCTAGCCTCGGGTTTCTAGAATATCGAGGTAAGGTGCGACTAGCGCTACTTTCCTTATTGCAAACTTTGACTTTGTCTCCTTGAGAATAGCCATTAACTCTCCAAGAGTTATTATTGCAATTTAGTACTTCTAAATCTAAGTATAGATCTATGAAGATCCTTCAATTTCATTATCATACTTTAAGGATCTAATCCTTAGTTCTGATTCAGAAATTAAGGAGTCTACTTGACAAGTATAATGGATTAAACACTAAAGTTATCATCACATAAATCTTCCAAAGATTATGCTCTACTTATTTGCTTAACTCCGGGCTTAGGCCTAATATGTTATTTTATCAAATAAAGTAACTTATTAGTTTTCCAGGACTATCCTGAAATTATTCCCAATTTGAAAATTAGACCATTTAAATACATTTTCCCTAGGATTATGCTTTAAATGTCAATCTTTCAATTTTATCTTGATTTTAATAGTCCAACTATTTAATCAACGATTTAGGTACTATTAAATATAATGATTATTATAGTCCAACTATATTAATCAACTATACTTTTAATTTGTTTGAATATAGTCCAACTATTTTAAAACAACATTTAAATATTAGTCAAACTAAAATTTAATTTATTTGACGAATGATATTTGTTTGAGCGCGTATGGCAAGTAATTAAACGAATATTGCAAATTCAATTCTTGCCTCCCACTATTTTTCGGCGAGCCTCTAACCCTCTGTTGAGTACTCGGGAAACCATGTTTCCTAGTGGGCTAGGATCCCGTTAAATGTCACACAATCTTGACTTTGGCCAACAAATTGTATGATAATTAACTAGGTAGATCTCTAAGATCAATTGGATCTAATCCAATTCCTAGATCCAGTAGGGGGACATCCAAGTCCGAAACATATATCTTATATATGCCAATATATCCAATATATTGCCTAACATTTTTCCTCTGAATCAACTACGCATTGGCTTTGGCACAACAAACTTAGTGATCCCAGTTAAGCGCGACCCATTGACCATGGAAAGCTTCGTAATCAATGTCGATGGACAAGAAGTGGTCTTGACTTTGGCCAACAAACCACAACTTTGACAAGACACCAATATGGAACAAAGCCTTCGTGATTCAAACACATCCTCGACGGACAAAGGCCTTGACTTTGGCCAACAAGCCGATGCCTTCTTAGATCTTGAGTAAGAATCACTCAATGGAAGGAAAAACGCTTAATATTTTGCGAGGGTTTTTCGCGTGCAAATTGGCAACCAATTTATTATCTTTGTTAAGGTCTCATCATCATACACCCTTAAACATGCATTCTAAACACATAATAAAGCGCGTATAAATAAATAATAATGATATGCGGATGGATACTTTACACATTGATCCTAGATCAAATCTCTCCCTTTCCTCTCTCCCGCTAGCACATGTATTACTTCTACCCGTTACACTACACTTCTAAAGAAACCTCATTTACATTGAGGGGAATAGGTGAGAAGAGAATACAAAGAGTAGGAAGAAGAGGTAAGAGGCTGGACACGCAGGTCCAATTAATAAATTCCAAATTTATTACAACAATTTCTAAAATTGTCCCACCCATCTAATATCCATCCGATATACATTATTCATGCATCGCAACCATGTATTCACACAAGCATGTTATCAATCAATCTAATCAAATTAATTAATCTGATAATTAGTGACCATCCAATGTTCAAACAACGATTTGATTTTGCGCGAGTCAAACTCGTTTTGCGAATAAGTACTCAAAGTACGAATTCTCGAATTAAATTAAACTACATAATTAAATCCAATTCAATTTGTATTTAATACTAATTCGCCATTTAATTCCAAATTAAATATTACACTTTATTAATAAACCTTTTACGATTTAAATTCCAAATTTAATCATTACGGGTCTCAAAGCCCGATTAATGTCCAACGTTTATTTAATTAAAGTCCAATGGGCTTTTAATTAATTTCTTAAGGCGTGAACTTTTGGTCAACTCGGGTCAAACCCAATAACCAAAGTCCAATCCAGGAATTACCCCATAAGCCCAGAAATCAATTTTGGCCCATTAGGCCCAATTAAACTTTAAAGGTCCATTAGTCTCATTTGGGCTTTATGGAAGCGGTTTTGGGCCCAATTGGATCCAACCAATTTAGCTTAAACCCAACTTAGTACAACCAAGCCCAATAAGCCCATTTACAACATTCAAGCCCAATTTTACAAAATAGGCCCCAACATAATTAAATTACAAAACCCAATTTAACAATTTAATTACATAAAGTGTATCACACATTAATTACCCATATCAATATTCCAAAACACAAATTTGTACAATTAATCATGCTTATCAACATTAAAACATGTCCAACACATTTTAACAAAAAATCAAACCCAATACACATGCTTTAACTCTCGGCAATGGGTGATTTTCATGTCCAATTTTAAATCCAATCCAATTGAATCCAATTAAACATTAAATCAACATTTTCAATTGATTCCAACTCATCCAATGAATAAAAAATCAAAATACCAAGACATTGGGTTCATGTCATTTTCGGCCAAGCCATAAAATTTGGGGAAAATTGTTCCAAACCATTTTTCTTGAAATTGATCCAATCAATCTTCAATTCATCAACATTTAAGCATACTAAATCATCCAATTTCATTAAATCATGCTCAAATTCATTTTACCCAATTTTAACCCTAATATATTTTCATGCTCAACCTTGCTCATAGATACCATTGTTGGAATTTATTAAGCATCCCAAGATCATTAAACAAGCATGAAACAAGTGCAAATACAACGAGGGAGTTACAGAATACTCACATCGATCGGTTGAGGGACGCTACGGCGAACAAAGATTCAGTTTCTGCTCATGGATGGTCACGGCAGTGAGCTGCTGTTGCTCCTCCATTTTCGGCTTCAATCATCCTTCGTCAAGCTCCAAGCTTCGTCAAATGATTCCAAGCTCATGGGTGGACTTCCCTATCACCTTCGAATGTCTCTCGGAGTGCTAGCTCTTGATGATTTTGTCGCAAAATCATCACACTTAACTTCCATTTTCTTCCTTGGTTCTCGTCAGTGGGCTGCCAAACCAGAAGAAAAATGGCCTGTTGGCCGAATGAGAGAGATGAAGATTTTGGCTCCCAAAATCGTGAGAAGAGAGAGAGAATGGAATGGTGTTGGTTTTGTGTATTTGTGTATCTAATACACATAATTCCTTTTCAAAAAATCAATAAATGATTTACAATAAATTTGGTTTTTTAAAGTCAAACAATAAAAGCCACACCAACCTCCATCAACTCACATCACTCATGAATAGTGACTTGTGTCAATCACTCATGAATAGTGACTTGGGTAAATCATTCAAAGTGAAAGACATATATCACTTAATTGACGAATGATGTGACGCTAGATGCGACTAGCGATTTGATGCTAGATTTGACTTGCGTGCAACACTCGAATTCGAAATACGAATGCGCTCGCAAACAATCCCGGGCTCGGGTTCGCTAATTCCAAATTAACGAATTTTCCGTTGCGACGTAATTAAATCTAATTTAATTAAATAATCATGCCTAGCATAATTACTATTCATGTCGCTAACAATTAATTCTAAATTAATTCATTCGCCCGAATTAAAATCTAATTTAAATTCCGCGTCGAAATCCAATTTCGTTTAATATATCGAATATATTAATTTATCGATTAATTCCAAATTAATCGTTATCTCTCTTTATTGATATTTTATCCCAGATAAAATATCTCCGCAATTAATCCCAGATTAATTTTCTCTCTCATCTAATTAATCCCAGATTAATTAAAGTGCGAGTCATACGTCATTGGTGAATCTTCGGAAGTGACCCATGAGATCCCCTGATATGTTGGCAGTAAATTCGGTCGTCGGACTATCCGAACACGTAAGTACCTAGTACTACATTTATACCAATTTACAAGACAAGGTTGGCTTCTAGCAAAGCGCCATGCCTACCCAATTCTCCAGAAATACCCTTACAGGAATATAAGGATCTATATCAGGCGTAGTATACGTAGTATTGCGTATATCGATCCAGTATCAGATGTCACGTGCTAGGCCTGGGGCTGGAATTGTGTCTGCCCCGTACGAAGCATATATCGGATGTCTGGTAACTAGTCTCTATAATCGGATAAACCTGACCTTGTCATTTTATCCCGATGACTGCAGTATATAAGAGAACCAGTACCGTATCCTACGTGACCATCATCTCCATATGACTGGAGTGACACTTCCGTCTTGACATCACACCCAACACACTACGATTCTCAATATACCCAGCATAGGCGTACATAGAACATGTTAAAGCCCTGGACGACCGCAACCAAAGTATATTGATTATCGCAAGTATTATCGGTGCAAGTCTCAGGTTTAGACCAAATACACCTACCTTGATTTCAGACTTCCATAGACACATAATCATACTACCAATGGAATTTCGAGTGGGTCTATCCAGAGCGAAGATGTTTCCTGTACCATCGGTAAAACACAACCTCCTATTACATTTGCATGAGTATCCTATACCCAAATATATGAGAACTATGCCGTTGTGCCCTCACAACGCGCACAAGTGTAATACTAGTATTTTACGCATTTATCGTTGTCCAATCTCGATAATACTCTGACTATGGATATTTAATGATTTATCCTTCGTGGACTGATATTGTCTCATATCATTCTCAATCCAGGAACAAATCATAAGGACTTCCTATCATTTATACATCTTGGTGATCTAATCACAAATGATAAGAGAGCAATCTCATTTGTCACATAGTTAATTTGTACAACAACACCATGATCTTTACAAATAATGACGCTATGGGTCATAATTGTCCAACACATTTCAGAATGTACTCTTCAAACTAAGAAATCACAACTGATCTCTTATCTGAATAAGCCATTCAAAAACGCCACCTTGCATTCTTTAGCCAAAATGTACAGTTTAATATCAACATTAACCAACAGATCTTAAATTGTTCAATTAGTATGACTAGAGACAAGTTTCCTCAGAATCTACAATAGATTGCTGATTATAACTTTTCTCACTGTCATACTGTAAAGGTCAAACCTTTAATAAGCTCACACTGCTTTCGCTGCGCAAACAATTAGCATATATCATGAACTAATTCATAATGAAAGCTTAATCAAGTTCAAAACTTGATCGTAGTAAGCTATGAACAATCTTAGATCTATAGTTCAATGGTGAGCTTCTAGAATCGATATCAAATATCGCTTCCATTATAAGTTATAGGATAATTTTTTTCGGTAAGAGAACAACAGAACCATTAAGTATCAAATACTTGTAAATGAGTCTGATATCCTATTAAACTTATATAGAAGATGTATAAGTGTTGTTTCATCTAATTAATTACGTAGTTCCATTTATAATTTATCATTCTCACATTTGACTTCAATAAGTCAAGTCTTTTCTACAATAATTAACATCCGATGTTACACACCAAGTAATAAAACAATTTTATTACTTAGGATTGTAGGAAAGATATTTTATCAAATAGAATACAATATTCTATTCAACAGAATAAACGATAAAATTTTACTTATACCTTCGAGGTGTAAGTAATTTCCATTATATAACTATTATATAAAAAGAAAGATTCAAATCTCAAACTTTTCAAGATTTGGATCTTCAACCTATACATATCATAGATGTAACTGTAGAAAATAATGGAACCTAAATTAAAAAGATGAACTAGTGTTACTGGAGCATATCCCCAAGTGTATTGAAACTAATTCAGTAACATTCAATATCAAACGAATCAAATCATATAAGATTCGACTGCTCCCACTAATCAATTTCATCAAGATGGAATCGTGGAAGAATAATATTGAATATGAATCATATTCACTGAATAACCTTAGAACTAATTACTTTAAATTCATATGTTTGATCGTATCAAAGATCTTTGAACAGTTCAAAGACTTGTAATGAATTTTAAGGATAGAGTTCTCAAAAAACTTCAGATTGAATATATTTGAACAAGTCAAAAATGTTCAACCTACGTTTCATCAGAACATATTGAAAGTACTTGATCATTTCAAGACGTTCAATATTGTTCTTTCGGAAACACGTAACTAAGTTATGACAATTCATAAACTAAGTTACGAAGTAAAGAAAACTACCTTAAGCAATTACAATTCATTAAACTACATACATCTAATGTATCAGTTTAATAAATCTGGTGGTCCAATAACAAATCATTGGTTAAACGAGATTTTAATCACCTTCCTGAATACAATATTCATTAAATGGATAAAGATATGTGGTGTGATCTCGTATCAAACCATCATTTACCATATGAAATAAACATCTAATGCTTAAGTGATAAAATCTCATAAAGCACCGTTCTAAATTATTTACTTTACCGAATAATTTTTCTTAATGTTTATCTCCACGTCAATGACACTACTAGTTATATTTAAAATATATAACAATTGTTTATAAAGAACAAGTAACTATCAAATAGTCGAAAGTTCCGATATCAAATATCAAAACAATCGTTAACTAATATTTGAAATAACTAGACGGGAGACCTGGTATCCAATACCTATAGTTGTAGTATTGTGAAAATCAATATTTTTTTTATACATAACTATACACATCTCCTTTATTTAGCTTTACTATTTGCATTCAACTATTCACAACAATTGCAAATAATTGATTAGCAAATTGTGTCAGACACATTGCCTCTAAAGGTCATTAAAGCTAAGAAATGTCATTACTAGATAAACAAATACCTAATGGGGCTTTCTTAATGCTAGTCAAGAATCTCGAGACATGAACTAATTCAAGTCAATTCTTAATGCATAAGAAACTATTCTCTCTAAAGTATTATATCCTAAAAGGGATATCTATCTAGATTATCTATGATGACTTAGAAACTAAGTCATTAACTATCTTGATTTTTCAAGAAAATCGGAACAACAGTTCCCGATGGCTTAGACCAATCTAATAATATCCTAGTCTAATAGTATCTAGAACCTATTCTAGAATAACTGCAACCAAGAGTTAAGTCAGATAACATATCAAAATATGTGTGCAGTAAATAAAAGTTCAATTCTATATAAACAATAGAATAAGGAAACAAACAAGCGGCAATTTCCATAATAACACACACTGCCTAAGTTATGGAATATTTTAAACTTAGCACTGCCTCCCACTATTTTACGTAATACCGTAATCCCCAACGGAAAAACAAGAATTCAATAATTAAATCGAATTCCATAATGGGAAGTGGACCCTATGAATAAATTTCGACTTACAGTAGAGGCACGGTCTCGCCTACGTAAATTCACAGGAAGACAACTCATTTGTCAATCACTCAATAGTGACTCCGAGGTTCCGGTCTCGGTCGTTTCTCGTTGTCGCTACTAAGGCAGGCCCACAAGGAGACGTACCAAGGTTAAACTTGTCAATGATAAACTCAAGTTACTTGCGTAACCCTGACAGCTAGGGCACGTTCAGGATTGCGCTTTCGCTTGAATTTATCTAGTATCATATATACATCCGGCATAAATAAATCTCTATCGGCTACACCCTCACAGCAGAGGCACGGTCTCAGATGTAGTCACAGAAAAATATTTATAAACCGTATTGACAAAACGGACCAAGAAATAAGTATTCCAAATACCAGTTACTTTAAAATCTTATTAAGCGGGGATATTCCATAAAGTGTCATACACTTTAAATTTAATCAAATTAAAAGAAAGCATGCATGTATCAAGTAAAGAAAAGAACAAACATTAGATTTTAAAGGGCTAATCATATCGGGGTGTCCAGAATCAGATAAGCTCTGATACCATTTTGATGGGGTTTTAAGGGGGAATATCGGTAACGCAGTGGAATCGCGGAAAATCAAAATTTTCCGATTTCAAAACTTTTTCTCGTATCAATTAAATAAACTTATTTATTTCATTATCCAATTATCAAATTCTGAAAAATTACACAAGAAATCAAATTTCTTGGTAATTACCTAATTGCCACAAAACTTTGTTAATTTATCATTTTAGTGTTGGTGTTTGCTAAGGTCCCAAGATCATTAAACAAACATGAAACAAGTGTGAATACAAATCAACGAAGTTGCGGAATACTCACATCGATTGGTTGAGCGATGCTACGACGAACAAAACTTGATTTTGCTCACTATCATGGTCACGGCAGTTCACTGCCACTGCCCTTCAAGATTCTGCCATTGATGCTCCTTGAACAAGCTCCAAGCTTCGTCAAACGATTCCCGGCTCATGGGTGGACTTCCCTATCACCTTCGCATGTCTCTCGGAGTGCTAGCTCTCTTGATTTTTGCCACAAAAACCAAGCACTTTGCTTCCCATCTTCTCGGTTTTTGACAGAAACCAGTGAAGAAATTTTGCCCACCATGGGCGTGAGATGAAGAGAGAAAGAGAGAAGAGAAATTATGAGTGTTGGTTGCCAAAAGTGTATCTAATACAGATTTGTTAATTTCAAATTCATTTGGCATGAATTTGGCTTTTCAAAAGTCAAACCATTAAAGCCAACCACCAACCTCAATCAATCAAATCAAGTGACAAGTGATTTGACGCTTGATGTGACTAATGATTTGACGCTTGATTTGACTTGCGTGCCACACTCGAATTCGAAATGCGAGTGCGCTCGCAAACAATCCCGGGCTCGGGTTCGCTAATTCCAAATTAAAGGATTTTCGTTGCGTCGTAATTAAATCTAATTTAATTAAATAATCATGCCAATCATAATTACTATTCACGTCGCTAAAGAATTAATTCTAAATTAATTTGTTCGCCCGAATTAAAATCTAATTTCAATTCTGCGTCGAAATCCAATTTCGTTTAATATATTGAATATATTAATTAATCGATTAATTCCAAATTAATCGTTATCTCTCTTTTATTGATATTTTATCCCAGATAAAATATCTCCGCAATTAATCCCAGATTAATCTCTCTCTCTCATCTAATTAATCCCAGATTAATTTAAAGTGCGAGTCATACGTCATCGGTGAATCGTCGGGAAGCGACCTATGAGATCCCCGGATATGTTGGCAGTAAATTCGGTCGTCGGACTATCCGAACACGTAAGTACCTAGTACTACATTTACCGATTTACAAGACAAGGTTGGCTTCTAGCAAAGCGCCATGCCTACCCAATTCTCCAGAAATATCCTTACCCGAATAAAGGATCTATATCAGGCGTAGTATAGGTAGTATTGTGTATGTCGATCCGGTATCGGATGATCACGTGCTAGGTCTGGGGCTGGAATTGTGTCCGCCCCTTACGAAGCACATATCCGATGTCTGGTAACTAGTTTCTATAATCGGATAAACCTGACCTTGTCATTTTATCCCGATGACTGCAGTACATAAGAGAACCAGTACCGTATCCTACGCGACCATCATCTCCATATGACTGGAGTGACACTTCCGTCTTGACATCACACCCAACACACTACGATTCTCAATATACCCAGCATAGGCGTACACAGAACCTGTTAAAGCCCTGGACGACCGCAACCAAAGTATATTGATTGTCGCAAGTATTAACGGTGCAAGTCTCAGGTTAGGACCAAATACACCTACCCTGATTTAGGACTTCCATAGACACATAGTCATACTACCAATGGAATTCCGAGGGGGGTCTATCCAGAGCGAAGCTGTTTCCCGTACCATCGGTAAAACACAACCTCCTATTACACTTTCATGAGGTATCCTATACCCAAATATATGAGAATTATGCCGTTGTGCCCTCACAACGCGCATAAGTGTAATACTAGACTTTTACATATTTATCGATGTCCAATCTCGATAATACTCTGACTAGGGATATTTAATGATTTATCCTTCGTGGACTGATACTGTCTCATATCATTCTTAATCCAGGAACAAATCATAAGGACCTCCTATCATTTATACATCTTGGTGATCTAATCACAAATGATAAGAGTGCAATCTCCTTTGTCACATAGTTAATTTGTATAACAACACCATGATCTGTACAAATAGTGACGCTATGGGTCATAATTGTCCAACAATCTCCCACTTGGCCTATAGCCAGTCACTCGAGTGTCTTACACCCGAACTGTGTACGGTTGGCTCAAACTGCTAAGAAAAGACTTTTGTCAGCGGATTTGCATGATTATCGTCTGATGCGATTTATACAATCATCACATCGCCACGATGTATGATTCGTACGAATCAGATGAATATCAAAGTATGTATCTGGATCGTTGATGAGACCATTAATTCTTTAGCCTGTGCTGACGCCTAGCTCAGCTGCTAACAGAATTATATCTAATCTAATTAGATTTGTTATCGACCCAAATGGCTTCAATTGCCGCCTCAGCTGCATCAATTACCCACATTTGTTGTTTATTCGGTAACAGTATCTTGCTTAGAATATTTCCAGCTCGCTGTTCCGTTATTCAAACTGTATAGTACCGTTTGCGACTTTAGTCATTTTATCGGTTAGGAAACTTACAGTAGTGATCCCAGTCACTTCAAGTTCTCCATCTCCACAGATTAAGACAACATCCTTAGTTCTCTAAGAAATTAACGGATGTTCTTAATATCAATCCAGTGACTATCACTTGGATTGGCCTGTTTGTGAATCCATATGCTCAAAGCGTATGAGACACCAGGTCGCTTACATTTATCAATGTACGAGTTCTCGGAGAGTATTTATGATAGTTAAGCTTTCACCAATTTTTTTATGGGAATATCATTTCCATGAAATGACATATATTATAATTATTGTAGGACAACCACTGTCAGTGCGCTCCCACTAACCCTCTTATATACACAAGAATCATTTTCGTTTTGAATTAAATCATACTCCATTATGATTACATCAAAATGATAATTCCAAGAACTTATGCTTGCTTCAATCAAACATGGATCGAACAACCTGCAAACCTTGCTTGCTTGTTATGGTACGACAAAACCGACAGGATGTTGTAAACATCCTCCAAATGGTTTCCTTTTCAGGAAAGCGATTTTGCCATTCAGCTGACATATTTCATGAATGAAACATACAGCGTTAGCAAGCATTATCCAAATGGATTTACCATGGCAACAGGTAAAAGGTTGAATCGTAATCAATAGAATGTTGATAACAATACCTTTCCACTACAAACCTAGCTTTGTACGTTGGTATGTTGCCATCCATGTATGTATTCCTTGAAGACTGATATAGTACCAATAGGCACAATGCCTTGCGGTACATCAACTAGTATCCAAACATAGTTGATATATATGGAATCCATTTCGGATATCATGGCACTTTCCCATAATAAGGGAGTCGATACCTTGTATCACTTCCTCATACGTAGTCAGTTGGTATACCTCAATAAGATTAACGTCTTTATGAGGTGAGATCAGAAACCCATACCCTAGGTTGTTTTCTGACTCTCTCCGACATACGCGGTTCTTGTGTATTCGAAGATTAATGGTATAGTTTCATCATTGATGAACTATTTGTGTTCCATTAAGGATCTGTGCCTGGAACAGTATTACTCCGATTTTCATCGAGTTATACTATCCTCCTACTTACCACTGCATATCGGTATTCCTCTTAGGAAAACCGCATTGTGAGCAACAATTAAATTGTTCCCTAGTGAGTTGTATAATACTATACTTTGGTATCCCTAGGATAAACTACAATTGGCACTTATCCAATTTGGGTTTTAGTTTGGTATCATCCAAACATATGCCTAGCATACCCAAATCTCTAGGAATGAGAAACCCGGTTTCGTTCCTGTTCATATCTAATATGAAGTCTGTCAAACAGATTATTATGGAACCTTATTCTAAATAAGTTATGCACTATTAATGCGTATCCGTTGAAGGAAATGGTAGCTCAGAGCGACTCATGATTAACCTTATCATGTCCAACACAATTCGTTACTCAGTTCGGACACACCGTCAAACTGACGTGTTCCGGGAGCAGTCCTCATTTGAAAGAATACTTACTACTCTTTCAAGTATATGAGAAACTTATTGCTTAAGTATTTTCCATTAGGGTCTTACCGTGACATTTTAATACTTTAGAGCCGATCTGTTTGTCTATTTCGTGTCGAAAACTTATAAAAAAGTTCCGATTTATGTTCTTCAAAAGAAACACATAACCATACGAGATGCCACATCCATAAAGGTCACGAAATATTCATATCCACTTCTAGCCTAGCTAGACATGGGCCCACTTGCTTCACTATAAACTACGGCTAACAGATCTGTGGCATTTGCACTTTTACCTAGTAAAGGTGTTTTAGGCACTTTGCCTAATAAAGTAGATTCGTAGACTTTATTTGAATGGAATCAAATCAGTTCTAGTACTCACTCTTCGAAAGTGTGGATATACGAGTCTTGTTTGATTGTGTCCCAGACAACAATGCCACAATTAGTCTCTTCTGATCAAATCAGTTTGAGCTATTTGTTTGTCATGTTATATATTTGAGATTTATTTATATTCAAAATATAAATTCTGTTATTCAAATATAATGTGTTTATCTCAATATAATCTTTACATAATAAAACACTTTAGTGTTCTAGAATATAAAGGTTCACCCGCAGTGGGTTTAAACACTGATATAGAGATGATGTTTCTAGTCAAACTAGTCACATTATAACAGTTTCCAAATTTGATACACACCCGAAGGTAGTTCCTAAATTTAGGTATCTACGGTTAAAACAGTGATTTTCATCCGTTTCCAATTCGAAGATATTAATCTCACTGAAGTCAGTATCCTGCTCACAGCAGATTCTGAGCATCAATACATATATATATTTATGTATCACACTAAGTATTAAAATGTAATTTTAATACTAGTAGTGAACATAATGTTGACAAACATATTTGAAGTCAGAGCCTTGCTCGCCTTCAATTCCTTCATGTCTGCTTTGTCCAAACGGCAGTCACGCTTCCGTGATCCCGTTTGCTACATTTAGGCAGACATTTTAGGATATGTCTTTTATCTTCCCAGAAGATTATAATGATTTTCCTTTTGCCCCATTTCACATTCTAGAAGCTTTTGGCCAAGCCTTGGCCTTCTAGAATATCGAAGTGAAGTGCACCTTGCGCTACTTACCTAATTGCAAAGTTTGACTTTATCTCCTTGAGAATAGTCATTAACTCTCCAAGAGTTAACTATTGCAATATATAGTACTTCTAAACTCTAAGTATAGATTTATGAAGATCCTTCAATTTCTTTATCATACTTTAAGGATCTAATCCTTAGTTCTGATTCAGAAATTAATGAGTCTACTCTTATCTGGTAAGTATATGGATTAAGCACTTAAGTTATCATCACATAAATCTTCCAAAGATTATGCTCGACTATTTGCTTAACTCCGGGCTTTAGGCATAATATGTTATTTTATCAAATAAAGTAACTTATTATTTCCAGGACCATCCTGAAAATTATTCCCAATTTGAAAATTAAACCATTTAAATACACTTTCCCTAGGATTATGTTTTAAATGTCAATCTTTCAATTTTATATCTTGATTCTAATAGTCCAACTATTTAATCAACGATTTTCGGTACTATTTATTATAATGATTACTATAGTCCAACTATTAATCAACTATAATTTAATAGATAAAATCAATTATATTGATTACTATAATCCAATTATAAATCAACTATAAATAAATAGTTTGAATACAGTCCAACTGTTTATTAAAACAACGTTTAAATATTAGTCCAACTAACATTTATTTGATTTGACGAATTGTATTTGTTTGAGCGCATATGGCAAGTAATTAAACGAATATTGCAAATTCAATTCTTGTCTCCCACTATTTTTCGGCGAGCCTCTAACCCTCTGTCGAGTACTCGGGAAATCGTGTTTCTTAGCGGGCTACGATCCCGTTAAATATCACACAATCTTGACTTTGGCCAACAAATTGTATGATAATTAACTAGGTAGATCTCTAAGATCAATTAGATCCAATCCAATTCCTAGATCCAGTAGGGGGACATCCAAGTCCGAAACATATATCTTATATATGCCAATATATCCAATATATTGCCTAACCTTTTTCCTCTGAATCAACTAAGCCTTGGCTTTGGCATAACAAACTTAGTGATCCCAGTTAAGCTCGAGCCATTGACCATGGAAAGCTTCGTAATCAATGTCGATGGACAAGAAGTGGTCTTGACTTTGGCCAACAAATCACAACTTGGACAAGACACCAATATGGAACAAAGCCTTCGTGACTCAAACACATCCTCGATGGACAAAGGCCTTGACTTTGGCCAACAAGCCAATGCCGTCTTAGATCTTGAGTAAGAATCACTCAATGGAAGGAAAAACGCTTAATATTTTGCGAGGGTTTTTCGCGAGCAAATTGGCAACCAATTTATTATCTTTGTTAAGGTCTCATCATCATACACCCTTAAACATGCATTCTAAACACATAATAAAGCGCGTATGTAAAATAATAATGATATGCGGATGGATACTTTACACATTGATCCTAGATCAAATCTCTCACTTTCTCTCTCCCGCTACCACAAATATTTCTTCTACCCTTACACTACACTTATATAAGAAACCTCATTTACATTGAGGGGAATAGGTGATAAGAGAATACAAAGAATAAGGAGGTAATAAGGCTGGACTCGCAGGTCCAATTTAATAAATTCCAAATTTATTACAACAATTTCAAAAATTGTCCCACCCATCTAATATCCATCCGATACACATTATTCATGCATCGCAACCATGTATTCACACAAGCAATCTAATCAAATTAATTAATCTGATAATTAGTGACCATACAATGTTCAAACAACGATTTGATTTTGCGCGAGTCAAACTCGTTTTGCGAATAAGTACTCAAAGTACGAATTCTTGAATTAAATTAAACTACATAATTAAATCCAATTCAATATGCATTTAATTCTAATTCGCTTATTTAATTCCAAATTAAATACTACATTATTAACGAACCTATACGACTTAAATTCAAATTTAATCATTACGGGTCTCAAAGCCCGATTAACGTCCAACGTCAATTCAATTAAAGTCCAATGGGCTTTTAATTAATTTCTTAAGGCGTGGACTTTTGGTCAACTCGGGTCAAACCGAATAACCAAAGTCCAATCCGGGAATTACCCCATAAACCCAGAAATCAATTTAGGCCCATTAGGCCCAATTAAACTTTAAGGGTCCATTAGTCGCATTTGGGCTTTATGGAAGCGGTTTTGGGCCCAATTGGATCCAACCAATTTTGCCTAAACCCAACTTGGTACAACCAAGCCCAATAAGCCCAATAACAACATTAAAAGCCCAATTTACAAAATAGGCCCAATTTAATTAAATTCTAAAAATCCAATTTATTAATTTAATTAAACAAAGTGCATTACATAATTAATTACCTAATTAACATTTCTAAAACATCAATTAGCCTAATTAATCATTCTCTTTTACATCAATTAGTGTCCAGCACATTTTGATCAAAATCAAACCCAAACATGCTTCTTCACTCTCGGCAATGGAAGGTAATTTTATGTCCGTTCGGTTTCAATCCAATTAATTCTACAATCGACATTAAATCAACATCCTCAATCATTTCAAGTCATCCAATGATCAACGAAACAAAATTACCAAGAATTTAGGGCACTCATGTATTCGGCCAACACAATAAATTGGGGAAATTTGTTCCAAACATTATTTCTTGAAATTGATCCAATCAATCATCATTAAACATACTTTAAGCATACCAATTCATCCAATTTCATTAATTCATGCTCAAACACATTTTACCCAAATTTTAACCCTAAGTCAATTTCATGCTTAACCTTGCTCAAGATACCATTGTTGGTGTTTGCTAGGTCCCAAGATCATTAAACAGGCATGAAACAAGTGCGAATACAAATCAACGAAGAGTTTCGGAATACTCACATCGATCGGTTGAGCGACGCTACGACGAACAAAACTTGATTTTGCTCACTGTCATGGTCACGGCAGTTCACTGCCACTGCCCTCCAAGATTCAGCCATTGATGCTCCTTGAACAAGCTCCAAGCTTCGTCAAACGATTCCCGGCTCATGGGTGGACTTCCCTATCACCTTCGTATGTCTCTCGGAGTGCTAGCTCTCTTGATTTTTACCACAAAAACCAAGCACTTTGCTTCCCATATTCTCGGTTTTTGACAGAAACCAGTGAAGAAATTTTTCCCACCATGGGCGTGAGATGAAGAGAGAAAGAGAGAAGAGAAATTATGAGTTTTGGTTGCCAAAAGTGTATCTAATACATATTTGTTAATTTCAAATTCATTTGGCATGAATTTGGCTTTTCAAAAGTCAAACCATTAAAGCCAACCACCAACCTCAATCAATCAATCCATCAATCAATCAAATCAAGTGACAAGTGATTTGACGCTTGATGTGACTAATGATTTGACGCTTGATTTGACTTGCGTGCCGCACTCGAATTCGAAATGCGAGTGCGCTCGTAAACAATCCCGGGCTCGGGTTCGCTAATTCCAAATTAACGAATTTTCGTTGCGTCGTAATTAAATCTAATTTAATTAAATAATCATGCCAATCATAATTACTATTCACGTCGCTAACAAATTAATTCTAAATTAATTCGTTCGCCCGAATTAAAATCTAATTTCAATTCCACGTCGAAATCCAATTTTGTTTAATATATCGAATATATTAATTAATCGATTAATTCTAAATTAATCGTTATCTCTCTTTTATTGATATTTTATCCCAGATAAAATATCTCCGCAATTAATCCCAGATTAATCTCTCTCTCTCATCTAATTAATCCCAGATTAATTTAAAGTGCGAGTCATACGTCATCGGTGAATCGTCGGGAAGCGACCTATGAGATCCCCGGATATGTTGGCAGTAAATTCGGTCGTCGGACTATCCGAACACGTAAGTACCTAGTACTACATTTTACCGATTTACAAGACAAGGTTGGCTTCTAGCAAAGCGCCATGCCTACCCAATTCTCCAGAAATATCCTACCCGAATAAAGGATCTATATCAGGCGTAGTATAGGTAGTATTGTGTATGTCGATCCGGTATCGGATGATCACGTGCTAGGTCTGGGGCTGGAATTGTGTCCGCCCCTTACGAAGCACATATCCGATGTCTGGTAACTAGTTTCTATAATCGGATAACCTGACCTTGTCATTTTATCCCGATGACTGCAGTACATAAGAGAACCAGTACCGTATCCTACGCGACCATCATCTCTCATATGACTGGAGTGACACTTCCGTCTTGACATCACACCCAACACACTACGATTCTCAATATACCCAGCATAGGCGTACACAGAACCTGTTAAAGCCCTGGACGACCGCAACCAAAGTATATTGATTGTCGCAAGTATTAGCGGTGCAAGTCTCAGGTTAGGACCAAATACACCTACCCTGATTTCGGACTTCCATAGACACATAGTCATACTACCAATGGAATTCCGAGGGGGTCTATCCAGAGCGAAGCTGTTTCCCGTACCATCGGTAAAACACAACCTCCTATTACACTTGCATGAGTATCCTATACCCAAATATATGAGAACTATGCCGTTGTGCCCTCACAAATACTAGTCTTTTACGTATTTATCGATGTCCAATCTCGATAATACTCTGATTAGGGATATTTAATGATTTATCCTTCGTGGACTGATATTGTCTCATATCATTCTTAATCCAGGAACAAATCATAAGGACCTCCTATCATTTATACATCTTGGTGATCTAATCACAAATGATAAGAGTGCAATCTCTTTTGTCACATAGTTAATTTGTACAACAACACCATGATCTGTACAAAAAGTGACGCTATGGGTCATAATTGTCCAACATTTAGTCCAAAAGTTGTCAAAGACAATTTTGGATGATTCTAAATCATTTCTAAAATTTTTTCAATACATCTAATGCATCAAAATCATATTTCACACAAATCCCCAATTTTTAGTCTATTGTCGTGAGCCACCCAAAATTTTAATTAATTACAATTTGGTCCCTTTAGTTCAAAACATGCCAAGATCAAATTCAATCAACCTAAAATTTTACATGCATCATATTCATACCATAATACATCACATATATGAAAAGCCCAAATTTGGAGTGGGTTATGAACCCTAATTTTTCAATTTCTTCAAATTGTCCAATTTCACCAAATTTACAAAATCCAACACTTTAATCCATTCAATACTTCACCAATCTAGCCTCACCACTTTGAAACAACTCTAGAACAATTTTATGTCACCAAGGAGTGGCTTACCAACTCTAGAATGGCAACTTGATTTTCCAAAAATCAAAAGTAAAGCTTTGAAACCATTTCAAGCTTACTTACATGCATCAATCTTTCATCAAAGTTCACAACCAAAATAAACAAAAAATATAAGAAGAGAGACAAAACAAAAACAACACAAATGATGCTAAGCATGTTAGAAACATTTTTCATGTTGAAAACTTTAAAGAAAAACTTACAAAACTCAAAGATTTCCAAGCTTTTTCCTTTAGCCTCCAAGCTTTTTTCTCAACTTATTTTATGTTTATTTGGTATATAATGAACTTGTATAAACCTTAAAAATGAAACAAAACATTATATACTTCACCCAAAAAGAGCCTTGGCCGAAATTAGGTAGTATAAAATATCTAGATATTTAGTTTTTTTTTCATTTAAAGCCAACTTGCCAACTTGTTTTAGAAATCATTAACACTTTAATGTAATTCAATAAGTCAACAATTACAACTAAAAATATAACACTTATATTCAATTTAGGGTGTTGGCCGAAAATTACAAATAAAAAGGAAAATGGATATTTTCAATTTTAACAATTAAAACAAATATCCAAGGAAGTCAAATTCAATTTGACAACCTTTTCCTTTAATGTAAAGTCAAACATTTACACTTACAATCATTTCCTAACTTTATCATTTGGTAAGATATTTATATTTTAATTATATTAATCATTTAACAATTAAATAATTAATTAAATACAAATATCTCAAATATATGTATTATATTTACTTTAAATATCTCAAATACATATATTAATGATATATGTCAAATACCTTTATTTGAAAATTTATTAATGTGTATTTAATAATATCATATATTAAATACAAATACACATTAATTAGGAAATGACGGTTCGGCCCGTTCGCATGTATTTTTCGTCTAACGTTTAAACGATTTATAAATAATCATCATTATTTATAAAAGTCGCCCTAGTGCTCTACGAGTATATTTCATTAGTGAGACTCTTTAGATTCAGGTATATCCATCACAAAATCCAATTTCGTGTCCATAATTTAACCACCCGTAAATTATGACGACCACGGATAAACTAGCTGAATCATACAGGTCGAGGTCATTGCATACGTATAATCCCTCCGTCACAGGTATCTGGATAATACCAGAGATATAGATGTAAACGTCAAATCTCTATAGGTATTATCATGTCGACGTATCTATTCGCAATCTCTAAATAACACTCGGAACTTACTTTCGAAGTATATTGTGGCAACATATTTAACAGACTGCTAATTATATATGGACTACCTATGCTCTGTACACAGAACTGACGGATCCTGTCTTGATACACACATGATATCCTGAGGCTCGGTCCACACCCAATAAACAGGTGGAGGTCTGATCTAAATAGATCGGTGACGTGACTACCATCTAAGTGTGGAGGATGTCTCATACATCTACAATGGTATCTCGAGTCGAATGACCACTATGCTACTCAACCCGAGAAGATTATTATTGACGTTGGTGTACCATCCATTAAGAATCTTCGATGAGTCGTTCAATGTTTATCCATTATAAACACCTACACATCTATACGAGTCTCCCCAGACTCATGGTTCATTGGGATAAACCATCGGACCAAGTCTCGATATACGACATGTACTGGTCTCAACAGATTTGACTAACCGACTCGTGTTAGTGAATCTTGACTAGGAACAGTATTTGATCATATATATATTTAGCAGTGACACTTCCCAATGTCAATTACAAACTACCTTTGTAACTATGTACTGCATTATATATTATCAGGCATTTGTCTAATATATACATATCACTAAACCACATTTAGTTTCAATCTAATCGTAATCAGATCGAATACGTATATAAAAACAAGAGGTGCAACCATAAATAAGTAATATTATGGAAAAAGGGGATGTTCGTATTCATGAATCATACATAAATACGGTCCGGATTGGCGCTCTGAGCACCTACCCCAACATTAAATTCAATATTCAAGTGGGCTTGCTCAACACACTTCATACTTGGATTCGTTTAATTCCGATTAAACGAATTTTCCGTCGCGGTATAATTAAATCCAATTTAATTAAATAATAGTACCCAATAAAATTATTACGAAAATCGCTCGTGAATTAATTCCAAATTAATTCGTTCGCTAAAATTAAAATCCAATTTAATTCCCCGTTGAAATCCGATTTCATTTAATATATCTAATATATTATTTCAGCTCAATTAAATAAATTAAATAGTAAAATCAAAGTTAACTATCAAATTTATTTTACCGATTAATTCTAAATTAATCGCGTTCTCTCCCCTTGACGAATTTAATCCCAGATTAATTCTCGACGCAATTAATCACAGATTAATTATTTCTCTGATAATTAATCCCAGATTAATTCTTACCGTAATTAATTCCAGATTAATTTTCTCTCTCTTAATTAATCCCAGATTAATATTGTTCGAGCCAAACATCATCGGTGAATCATTGGGATGCGACCCAAGAGATCCCTGGATATGTTGGCAGTAAATACGGTCATCGGACTATCTGAACACGTGCGTACCCAGTACCACGTCTTTACCGATTTACAAGACAGGGTTGGCTTCTAGCAAAGCACCTTGCCTACCCAATTCTCCAGAAATATTCTTCTACGGAATACAAGATCTTTGTCAGGCGTAGTATACATAGTATCACGTATTACGATCCAGTATCTAATGTCACATGCTAGGCCTGGGGTTGGAGTTGTGTATGCCCCGTACGAAGCATATATCAGATCACTAGCAACTAGTCTCTTTATGATCGGAAAGTCATGACTCAGTCATACTTCCACGATGGCTATAACACTTAGAGTACCAGTTATGTATCCCAGTCTGATCATCATCTCCATATGACTGAAGTGATACTTCCATCTTGACATCACACCCAATACACTATGATTCTCAGTATACCCAGAAGAGGCGTACACAGAACTTGTTAAAGCACTAGACGACCAAAACTAAAGTATATTGATTGTCGCAAGTATTAGCGATGTAAGTCTCAGGTTAAGACCAAATACACCTATCCTGATTCGGATTCCCATAGACACATAGTCATACTACCAATGGGATTCCGAGGGGTCTATCCAGAATGAAGCTGTTTCTGTACCATCGGTAAACAGAACCTCCTATTACACTTGCATGAGTATCCAATACCCAAATATATGAGAACTATGCCGTTACGCTTCCATAACACGCACAAGTGTAATACTTGCCTATTATGTATTATCGATGTCCAGTCTCGATAATACTACGACTATGAATATTTAATGATTAAACCTTTGTGGATTAATATTGTCTCATATCTTATTAATCCGGAACTAATGATAAGAACTTTTATCATTTATATATACATATATATATATATATACATATATATATATATATATATATATATATATATATATATATATATATATATATATCTAGGTAATCCAATTACAAATGATAAAAAAAAAGCATTTCCTTTGTCACATAGTTAATTTGTACAACAACACTATGTTCTGTATAAATAGTGATGATATGGGTCATAATTATCCAACAATCTCCCACTTGGCCTATAGCCAATCACTCAAGTGTCATACACTTGAACTATGTACGGGTTACTCAACTTCTGCTGAGAAACAGCTTTCGTCAGCGGATTTGCAAGGTTATCATATGATACGACTTATTTGATAATCACATCGCCACGATGTATGATCGAACGAATCAGATGAAATAGTTGAAGTACATACTTGGATCATTGATGAGACCGCGGTTCTTTAGCTTGCGATGTAGCCTAGCTCAGCTGTTAACAGCACTACTCCTAATCCAATTAGGAATTTTATAGATCCAAAAATGCTTCTTTTGCTGCCTCAGCTGCAGCAATTTTCCGCTCTTGTTGTTTATTCGGAAACAATATCTTACTTGGAAGATTTACAGCTCACTGTTCCGTTATTCAAGCTATATATGTACCCTTATTACGACTTACAGTCATTTTTATCGGTTTGGAAACTTGCAGTGGTGAACCCAGTTACCTCAAGTTCTCATTCCCCATATTCGCAGAAAACATCCTTAGTTCGTCCAAGATACTTAAGGATGTTCTTTACATCAACCTAGTGACCATCACCTGGATTGGCCTGATCGTGACTCCATATGCTCAAAGCATATGAGATACCAGGTCACGTACATAACAAAACGTATGAACACTGAGAGAGTGTCAGCAGCTTTCTAGATCTATCCCAGTAGATCTTTATTCCTAGAATAAAGCCTGTTTCTCCCAGGTATTCCATGGAGAATTTTTCATGAAAGCCAAGCTTTCACCGATTTTAGTATGGGAATGTTATTGCCGAGAAGCAATACATCATCAATGTATAGGACAATCATTGTCAGTGCGCTCCCACTAACCTTCTTACATACACAAGAATCATCTTTGTTTTGAATTAAATCATATACTATTATGATTACATCAAAACGCTGTGTAGGCATTGCATTTTCGCATGTGAAACCCGATGATGAGTCTCATTTGGAGGCACTACCTTTTGAGTCACGAAAGCCGCGGGAAACGGATATCGGAAGGGGGAATTCAGAATAAACAAGCTCACTGTCTTCGTTAGTGCTGCGTTCGTTACTTCGTTCGAACGGAAAACAGATTGCGGGTGTTCGTGTCGCGTTCGAGGAAGCGTTCGAACGGTGTCGGTAATTCTGGTTTTGCTGCTAGCCTCACACCCAGCCCATTTAGCTCCCCAAAGCCCATAAAACACATCCCAAATTAAATAAATAAATATTAATTTAAACATTAAACATTAAATAAAATATTTAAACCATTTACCAATTAAATAAAATATTTACCTAACTTAAACTAAAATCATACCTAATATAAATAAATTGAATATATCATATACTAAAGTTAAAATAAGATATACCTAATTAAAATCAATCATAACCAATTAAAGCCAATCATATATTTGACTTCCTAATCTAATAAGATAATTACCATCTAAAATATTTGTATTCCTAAACCAACACAAATTAAATATTACAATTTCCTAATTTAAAATATTTTGTCCCCCCTCAATCTTGTGTATGCCTTTCTTGGAAATCCTAATTGAATACCAAAATCCTTTCCTTGTGAGACAAGGGCAACCCCTAGCTCTCTTCTATATAAACATGCACTAACCTAGCCACTTTTTCTCTAGACTCTCTAATGCACACCTAAGACAAAGAAAACACTTGACATATATACAAAAAAAAAAGAACAAAGAGCCCCAACCATCTCCTCCATAGCCGAATCTACCACAAGTAACCATCCTCACATCACCGAAACCACAAGCACCAAAATAACCCCAAATCACCACCGAAAATGCCCCTCTAAACCTCCATACCTTCACCGAAAATCACACAAACACAGCAGCCCAAATCACTCCCAAAACAGTCCCTAAAATACCCCAAACCAGTGAATAAAAAACTGCACATTTAACTCTTAAAAAAAACACAAAGAAAAATCCACACTTAAAGCCTTAAAAAACATCAAAAAAATCCCTTAAAACAGTAACATAATACACTTATAATCCTTGAAATAACCACCAAAACAGTCCACAAACAGTAAGCAGAGGACACAGAGGAAACGGCAGTAAAACCACAGAGGAAACGGCAGTAAAACCACAGAGGAAACAACAGCAAAACGGAGTCGGAGCAGTAACTTGGGCGGCCGAACAGCGAAGGAAGAGGCAAACCAGTGAACCAGAAAAGTTGCGGAGCTTTACCCCCTCCCGATTTTCGTGAAACGCGAGTCCGAGAGACAGCTTAAAAGGTTAGACCTGAGGGTATCTTTCACACTTATTCTTATTTAATTTCTGGTCATTTACTTTGATTATATTTTCAATACTTGCGGCATTTGTTGTGTGTATGATGTGTGTTGTGGGTATTGGATGAATGGAAGAGTGTTGTCTCTTGTGGTATATAGGATGGAAACCCAGACGTAAATTCCGTAGCCGAATTCGAATGGACGGTAGTGCGGTCTGTACATGGGACACAACTCCACGTACCACTTGAATTAACGGCACTTTCTCTTGTGTTGTGTTGCTTTGGTTTATTTATTCCTTGTCATTAAAATTCTGTATGTTGCTTATTCTCATATGATATGATCGAGTGCATGGGCTTAGTAAGTGAGATGAAAGGTTCCCTAATTGGAGGGGTTAAAATCCTTCACCACGACGCTTTGCCGCACCGATTTATGTGTGTTCGGTTGAATGCGAGATACGTTCAATCGAGCATACCTAGTTTGATATGATTGTCTTTATTTTCGTATGCATGATTCAACCGAGCGCTTGGGTTTAGTAAGTGCAATGTGAGATCCCCTATGGAGAGGGGCTAAAGCCCTTTACCACGATGCTTTGCCGCGCCGGTTGATGTGTGCTCGGTTAGATACAAGATACGTTCAATCGGGCACACTATGTTTAATATCATTGCTTTTAATTCTTTGTATGCATGATTCAGTCGAGCGCATGGGCTTAGTATGTTGGTCTAAAGGTCCTCTATTTGAGAGATCAAGAGCCCCAAAAGGCCACCTTTACGGCAGTACTTCGCCGCGCCCCTTTATTTTGTGTTTATGTATTGCGTCCCATTTCATGCATCAGGTCTGTTCCCGTTCGAACGCGTTTACGAACGCAACTTGAACGCGCATACATTTTGCCTTATCATGCATCAGGTCTCATTTCTGTTCGAACGCGTTAACAAACGCCATACGAACGTGAGCATTCTGTTTCATTTCCGTTCGAACGCGTTAACAAATGCCATATGAACGTGAGCATTCTGTTTCATTTCCGTTCGAACGCGTTAACAAATGCCATACGAACGTGAGCATTCTGTTTCATTTTCGTTCGAACGCGTTAACAAACACTATACGAACGTGAGCATTCTGTTTCATTTCCGTTCGAACGCGTTTACTAACGCTACACGAACGCGAACACACTGGACTGAGTCCTCTTCATTAGATTTCATGCATAGTTTTCCTAGTAGCTATCTCCACATGTATAAATACAAATATATTAATGTATTACAATTCTTATGCTTATGTCATGATAACATTTGAGTATTATTTCTTGCGGTATATCGGATGGAAACCCAGACGTAAATTCCGTAGCCGATTCCGAATGGACGGTAGTGCGGTCTGTACTTGGGATACAATTCCACGTACCGCTTGGAAAAGTGCCTATATGTGTGCTTGTATGGTTAATATGTGTGCTTGTGTTTTCCTGAATGTAATATGCAAATGAAGTTGTATGTTCGTTGCTATTTTGATATATGTTAAGCATGCAATTTTAAACGTGAGATATGTGAAATGTGTACATAAGTTTTATTTTGCATATGAGAATTTGGAAGCATGATACTCTTGGAAATAAGTGTTACTTAAGCTTGATTAGATTATTACATAAATCCTTTCATTACAAGTGACATAAGTAAGGGACCATTCCGAACCCAACGGTTTGAGGTCTTCCCTTGCGAGGGGTGAGTGCGGCCTTAAATCTTTGTCCCGGTTCACACCGGGTGGCGACTCCATGTTATTTAGTACTTCCCAACTAGGCCGCGAGCCTAGGAACGGCGTCGCCCAGGTTCTGTTGTCCACACGCTGGTTCCAAGAACGCAATGCTTGCTTCAATCCATGAATGGATCGGTTTAACTTGCAAACCTTGTTTGCATGTTTTGGCACGACAAACCGTCAGGATGTTGCATACAAACATCCTCCAAAAGGTTTCCGTTAAGGAAAGAAGTTTTGGCGTCCAGCTGTCATATTTCATAAACGAAATATACAGTTAAAGCAAGCATTATCCGAATGGATTTAATCGTGGTAACAGGTGAAAAAGTTTCGTCGTAGTCGACACTATGTCTTTGACGATACCCTTTCTGTATAAGCCTAGCTGTGTACATTTCATGTTGCCATCCATGTATGTCTTCCTTCAAGACTTATATAGTACCAATACACACAATGCCTTCTGGTACATCAACCAGTGTCCAAACTTGGTTGGTATACATGGAATCCATTTCGGACTTCATGGCACTTTGCCATAAAAGGAGTCGATACCTTGTATCACTTCCTCATACGTAGCTGGTTCGTCTTCCTCAATAAGATTGATATCTACATGAGGTGAGATCAGAAACCCATACCTCCCAAGTTGTTTTCTGACTCTTTTCGACCTACGCGGTTCTTGTGTATTCGAAGATTATTAGTACAGTTTCATCCCTGATGAACTGTTTGTGTTCCGTAAATTAGTCAGTGCCTGGAACAGTATTACTCCAATTTTCATCGAGTTTTACTTTTCTCCCACTTACCACTGCATACATGAATTCCTCTTAGGAAAACCGCATGGAGAGTAACAATTATATTGTTCTCTTGTAAGTTGTATAAGTATTATACTTTGGTTTCCCTATGACAACCTACAAATAGGCACTTATCCGATTTGGATTCTTGTTTGGTACCATCCAAACATTTAGCGTATGCCCAACATTCCCAAATCTTCAGGAATGAGAAACTCAGTTTCTTTCCTGTTCATATCTAATATGAAGCCTTTCTAACATATTTTCATGGAACCTTATTCAAAATAAGTACTGCACTGTTTAATGCGTATCCTCGGAAGGAAATTGGTAGCTCAGAGCGACTCATCATCAACCTTAACATGTCTAACAAAGTTCAGTCTCTCTGTTCGGACACACCGTCAAATTGAGGTGTCCCGGGAGGAGTCCACTGTGAAAGAATACCATACTCTTTTCAAGTAATCTTGAAAATCATATGTTTAAGTATTTTACACTATGGTCCGACCGTAATGTTTTTAATACTTTTACCGGTCTGTTTTCTTACTTCGTGTCGAAACTCTTTGAATTACTCAAAAGTCTCTGACTTGTGTTTCAAAAGATACACATAACCGCAACGCGATGCCACATCCGTAAAGGTTACGAAGTATTCATATCCACCTCTAGCCTAGCTAGACATGGGCCCACTTATGTCACTATGAACGAGGGCTAACAGATCGGTGGCACTTGCACTTTACCAAAGTAAAGGTGTTTTAGGCACTTTGCCTAATAAACTAGATTCGTAGACATCATTTGAATTAGAATCAAATCCGTCCTAGTATCCACTCTTCGAAAGTGTAGATATACGAGTCTTGTTAATGCATCTCAGGTGACAATGTCACAAATAAGTCTCATTAAAATTACTCAATTTAAGCTATTTGTTTGTCATGTTAATCGTTTGAGATTCATTTATTTTCAAAATATAAATACCATTATTTACATCTAATGTAGATATCTCGATATCATCTTTATAAATAAAAAACACCCGGTGTGTTTCAGAATATAAAGGTATACCCGCAACGGGTTAAACTAGATACAGAGATAATGTTCCTAGTCAAACTAGATACATTATAAAAGTCTCATAATTTAAGTACATGCCCCAAGGGAAGTTCCAAAACTTAGGTTTCTACGGTTAAAACGGCGACTCGCGTCCCGTTTTCAACTTATAGGTCGATCTCATCTGAAGCCAATAGTGAACATATTTATAACAAACATTCTTGAAGCCGGAACCTTGTCCCGCCTTCACTTCCTTCATGTATGGCTTGTCCATATGGCAGTCACGCTTCTAGTGACCCCGTTTGCCACAGTTTAGGCAGACAACTTGGGATATGTCATTTTAAGAAGCTCTGGTTATGCATAACGGATTGGGCACTAAAGTTATCATCACAATGAGTCTTCCTCAGCTCATGCTCTACTATTCGCTCAACTCCGGGCTCTACTATTAAATTTATTTTACCGATTAATTCCAAATTAATCCCGTTCTCTCCTTTCGACGAATTTAATCCCAGATTAATTATTTCTCTGATAATTAATCTCAGATTAATTCTTACCGTAATTAATCCCAGATTAATTTTCTCTCTCTTAATTAATCTCATATTAATATTGTTCGAGTCAAACATCATCAGTGAATCTTTGGGATGCGACCCAAGAGATCCCTGGATATGTTGGCAGTAAATACGGTCATCGGACTATCCGAACACGTGCTCACCCAGTACCAAGTCTTTACCGATTTACAAGACATGGTTGGCTTCTGGCAAAGCACCGTGCCTACCCAATTCTCCAGAAATATTCTTCTACGGAATACAAGATCTTTTTCAGGCGTAGTATACGTAGTATCGCGTATTACGATCTAGTATCTAATGTCACATGCTAGGCCTGGGGTTGGAGTTGTGTATGCCCCGTACGAATCATATATCGGATCACTAGCAACTAGTCTCCTAATGATCGGAAAGTCATGACCCATTCATACTTCCTCGATGGCTATAGCACTTAGAGTACCAGTTTTGTATCCCTGCGTGATCATCATCTCCATATGACTGAAGTGATACTTCCATCTTGACATCACACCCAATACACTATGATTCTCAGTATACCCAGAAGAGGCGTACACAGAACCTGTTAAAGCCCCGGACGACCAAAACCAAAGAATATTGATTGTCGCAAGTATTAGCGATGCAAGTCTCAGGTTAAGACCAAATACACCTACCCTGATTCGGATTCCCATAGACACATAGTCATACTACCAATGTGATTCCGATGGGTTTATCTAGAGCGAAGCTATTTCCGTACCATCGGTAAACAGAACCTCCTATTACACTTGCATGAGTATCCAATACCCAAATATATGAGAACGATTCTGTTACGCTTCCATAACACGCACAAGTGTAATACTAGCATATTCCGCATTATCGATGTTCAGTCTCGATAATACTACGACTATGGATATTTAATGATTAAACCTTTGTGGATTAATATTGTCTCATATCTTATTAATCCGGAACTAATCATAAGGACTTTTATCATATATATATATATATATATATCCAGGTAATCCAATTACAAATGATAAAAAAAGAGCAATTTCCTTTGTCATATAGTTAATT
Organism: Zanthoxylum bungeanum; assembly: GCA_019454045.1. NCBI lineage: Eukaryota > Viridiplantae > Streptophyta > Magnoliopsida > Sapindales > Rutaceae > Zanthoxylum > Zanthoxylum bungeanum. The sequence continues at coordinate 42,212 of SKCR01007499.1, read as the reverse complement.
TGTACAACACCATGTTCTGTACAAATAGTGATGCTATGGTCATAATTATTCAACAACTCCAACTCCATCTCAGGAAGAGAATGACACTTACCGCCACTAAATTCCCTGAAGAATCCTGAACCGGTCGAGCTAGACTGGTCCTCCCTGGTCATGTACCGCCTTTCAACCATCACGGAAGACGTCTTGAGCACACTTCGCCATCAGTATGAGTTCCCAATAGACATAGCGCTTGAGGTCCCGGGCCTTGGTGAGTTTGCAAGTCGGCCCAAGTCTGGTTCCGTGGCCCTCCTCTCATCCTTCTTCGAATGCGGCTTGCGACTGCCTATCCAGTCCTACTTCGCTCACTCCCTGCCAGCTGAATCTGAATAGTTGGGGGATACTGGCCGGTCTTCATGTGATATGGCATCGAGTGGGCCTATGAGAGCCGACCTTTGTGGAGCTGCAAAGACTGTATAAGCTGAATGCCAACCCAAAAACTCATCACGGTTGGTATTACCTCTCCTCTTACACCGATGTTCCTGCTTCATCACCGAGCTCCCCCAGACTAACAAAAACTTTAAAGATCCCTGGTTCTGGGCCACGGGCGACCGGGGTCAGTCTCAGTCAACAAATTTCGAAAAGATAGATGTCCCAGACGTCTTTACGGAAGGAGGCGAGGACATGATCCCTTAGTTTTTCTGTAAATTTATGAAAAAAAATACTAACTTCCCAAACCTTTTCAGCCTGCTGGAGAGATCCCCCCAAAGTTTTTCATGAGGTCCTAACTAGGATTAAGAAAGCCCGGAGTTTCTTCGGCTTCTGGAAGAGTATCGTCAATGACGTCGCCTATGTAGAATCAGGCCTCATCCAGAACACACCTCCACAGGCTCTAGGATGATTAAATAGTTACCTCCTGACCTACTAACAAACTTCTTGCACTCAGCTTGAATATGATTGAAGTTACATGTACTCGAAAACTGACCATACTTTCTGTCTTATTCTGCAGGAATGGCAAAGTCAGGCGATGTCAAGGGGCGAATCAAGAGCCTGGCCAAAAAGGCCGGTCAGGGGACATCTGGAAGTTATCGACAATGACTGACCACTCCGATTCCTCCTGAGGCTAAGGGAAAAGCCAAGCTGCTTGCTCATCCGGTGGCACCTCTTCAGCCCACTCTCACACTGGCCGCTCCGAGCCCTACAGTCCAACCATCCCCTACCTCGTCCATACCTTCAAGCAAATGTCGCCGTCTGCTCAGCGAAGAAGTAGTTGAGCTTGAGGAGGAAGAAGACGAAATTGGAGGGAGGGGTATTTTGGTCTTTTTCAAATTTTATTTAATAATCCTTAAATTACTTGTTCAATTTGAACACTTCAAGCTTAAAAAAATCATGTCGTTTGTTACCAATTATATCTCACCACTTATCATACTAATTATGACTTATGGATAAGATATTTAATTTCTAATTATTTAACATTAGATAACAAAATACATATATTAACGACATGTGTCAAAATCTCATTTGACAATTAATTAATATGTATCAAGTCAAATTTTGTATCAAATACAAATACATATTAATTATAAATTGACCAAAATCCCCTAATGCTTGTATTTTCATTTAACTGATTAAACGATTCGAATTAACTCATTTAATCTGGTGAAGTATTATGAATAATCTATATTATTCATAATGTGTTGCCCAAGTGCTCAACGAGTACACTTCATATTGTGAGACTCTCTAAGTTTAGGTTTATCCATCACGAATCCAATTTCATGTCAATAATTCACCCACTCGTAAATTATGACGACCACGGATAATCTTGCTAAACCATGCAAGTCGAGGTCATTGCATATGTATAATCCCTCCGTCACAGGCTATCAATATTTTACTGGGGATATAGATAAGGACATCAAAGCCCTAAGGTATATTATAGTTGACTTTTAAATTTACGATCTTTAAATAACACTCGAAACTCGCTTATGAAGTATACCACAACCATGGATTTACTAGATCGCAAATACGTACCTGATACATATGCCCTGTACACAAGACTGACAGATTATATCTGATACTCATAGGATATCATGAGCATCAGTCCACACCTAATGAACAGACGGAGGTCTGATCTAAATAAATCGGTGACGTAACTGCCATCAAAGTGTGAAGGATATCTCACATATCCCCAGTGGTATCTCAAGTCGAATGACCACTATGCTACTCGACTCGAGAAGATTCCTATTGACGTTGATGTACCATCTATTAGGAAATCTTCAGTGAGTCGTTCAGTGTTTATCAAATAAACACCTACACATCTATACGAGTCTCCCAAGACTCATGGTTCATTGGGATAAACCATCAGACCAAGTCTCGATATACGACATGTACTGGTCTAATTGGATTTTACTAACCGACCCATTCAGTAAATCTTGACCAGGAACTTTATTTGAGAATATACAACTTATAGTGACGCTTCCTAATGTCAATTACAAACTACGTTGTAACTGCGCACTACGTTGTAAATCCTAGGGTCTTTGTCTAATATATACATATCACTAAATCATATTTAGTTTCAATCTAATCGTAATTAGATCGAATACATATATAAAAACAAGAGGTGCTACTATTAAGTAAGTAATATTATGGAAAAAAAGAATTATTCATATTCATGAATAAGACATAAATACGATCCGGATTGGCATTTCGAGTACCAACCCTAATAATTTCTCTCACTTGCTCTAGTGACAATCCACGGTATCATATACACATCTCAATGTGTATCACATACTCATGGCCCTCAAGAGCTCACCTAGCACTCAAGAGGTAGGCAATATGAAGTAGGTCCACTATAACATATTGAGTTTGTCCAACAAACCCAATCGTTCCCCTTAGCCAACATCATTCATATATTATATAACCCTATACATCAATATGACTCAGAAGCGACATCAATATTGTGCTATAACTACTAAGTCGTCTATGTTTTTAGAGATCAAATCCAAATATTATGAGACACCGCCAAACACAACACTAATATCAAAACTTTTTAATATATAAAGTCACTTTGTAACTTCATAAATCAATACTTCATAAGTTACAACTAATTCCACTAATACAGTAGAATCAACCGTGACACTCCCACTGCATCTTTTCTGACTCTATATGACGTAACCATCTAACGTCAAATTAGACTCAAAACTAATTTGATCATAATGGTTGCAGATTATATTCTCCATGAATAAGAAACTTGTTCTTAATATCTCAAAGATAACAAAAAACTTGTTTTAAGACACATCATATGATCTATAGGGTATCAAAATAGCTCGTAACAATTACAATTAAATTGATATCATTAATCGCACATAATATAGTATTCAATATGCCATCATCCTATGATACATAAGATTGACTAGACATTCTAATCAATTTCTCTTTCGACAAAGGAATCATCGATTGCAAAAGATAAATACTATATACAAGAGACACACTAACGGTCACACAAATAGTCATGTTGTGTCCTTTATTAGATCGTATCTAATGCACAACTAATGAGAGTATCTCACAAGTCTCTTGTTTTATATCATATATGAAACTTTATATCAAATATAACAAAGACTACTCCCACTACTTTCACGGAGAAAAGAAGACTTAGGTAAATCTTTTACCTAACAAATATCTCATTATTACATTAATAATGATAACGTCATTAGGATATACAATACTAGAAAGAAATTTGTACACTCCCACTAACCCTATTATCATATTTGTATTCTCTATGCTTTGATAAAATCAGACAATCTGACTGTTATCAAAGTTAGAGAACACAGATTTCTGGAAAGCTCATCTGAATCTACAATAAGCTCTATAAGCTAGTATATCAAACTGTGATCTTAGCAGAATACAAACTCCAAGGCCATTCTAGAATGAACTCTTCAAGTAAAGAAATCACAACGGATCTCTTCTTCAGAGAAACCATTCAGGAACGCCACTTTATATTCTTAAGTAAAAACACATAGTTTAATATCAACATTAACCAACAGATCTTTAATTGTTCAATTAGTGCGACTAGAGACAAGTTTCCTCAGCATCTACAATAGATTTAAGTATAACTTTTCTCACTGTCATATTATAAAGGTCAAACCTTTAATAAGCTCACTTTGCTTTTGTTGCGCAAATAATTTGCACATTTTATGAACAATTCATAACGAAAGCTCAATCAAGTTCCAAACTTGATTGTAGTAAGCTATAAACAATCTTAGATCTATGATTTAATGCTAACTTCCGAAATCGATATCAAATATCGCTCCCACTATAAGTTATAGGATAATTTTCTTCGATAAGAAAACAATAGAATCATTAAGTATCAAATACTTTGTAAATGATTCTGACATCCTATTGAACTTGTACGGAAGATGTCTAAAGGTCTTTTCATCTTATTAATTATGTAGTTCCACTTATAGTTTATCACTCTCATATTTGACTTCACTAAGTCAAGTCTTTTCTATAATGGTCAACATTCGATGTTACACACAAGTAATAAAACAATTTTATTACTCGGGATCATAGAAAAGATGTTCAATCAAATAAAATACAATATTATATTAAATAGAATAAATGATAAACTTTTACTTGTACCTCCGAGGTGCAAACACTTTTCAATTATATAACCATCATACAAAAGAAAGATTCAAATCTCAAACTTTTCAAGATTCAAATTTTTTACTTATACATATCATATACGTAACTGTAGAAACTAATGGAACCTTAATTAAAAGGATGAATTAGTGTAACTGGAGCATATCCCCAAAAGTATTGAAACTAATTCGGTAACACTCAATATCAAACGAATCAAATCATATAAGATTCGATTTCTCCCACTGATAAATTCTATAACGATGGAATCGTAGAAGAATAATATTGAGTAAGAATCATATTCATTAAATAATCTTATAAGTAATTGTAATAAATTCATATGTTTGATCGTAGCAAACATCTTTGAACAATTCAACGATTCATGATGAATTTTAAAGATACAGTTCTCAAAATTTCAAATCGAATATCTTTGAACCAGTCAAAATATTCTATTCGTGTTTCATTAGAAACATATTGAAAGTTCTCAAACCATTTAAGAAGTTCAATATATATTTTTTAGAAACACGTAACTAAGTCATGGCAATTCATTAACTAAGTTACTATCCAAGGCAATTTATAATTCATTAAACTACATACATCCAACGTATTAGTTTAATAAATATGTGGTCCAGTGACGGTCATTGGTTAAATGAGATTTAATCACATTTCTGAATATAATATTCATTAAATAGATAAGGATATGTGGTGTGATCTCGTATCAGACCATCCTTTACCATACGGAATAAGCATCTAATGCTTATGTGATAAAATCTCATAAAGCACTGGTCTAAGTTATTTAGTTAACCGAATATTTTTCTTAATGTTTATCTTTTCATCAATGACACTACTAGTCATATTAAAATATAAAATAATTGTTTATAAAGAACAAGTAACTATCTAGTCGCAAGTGTTGGAGATTATCTAGGTCCCAAGGATCACAAATCAAGCATGAATATGTGTGAATACATTCGAGGAAGTTGCGGAATACTTACATCGAGCGCTTGAGCGACGCGGAGGCGAACAAAACTTTTCTTTCTGCTCCTCACTGGTTCGGCAGTGAGCTGAAACAACTCACTGTTTTGGCCTTCGTTTTGGTCCTTCGTCAAGCTCCAAGCTTCGTCGAACGGTTCCCAGCTCATGGGTAGACTTCCCTATCACCTTCGCAAGTCTCGTAAGTGTGGTAGCACTGGTGATTTTGCCACAAAATCACACTCTAAGCTCCCCACACTGCTCGGCATTTTGAGAAGACAATGAGCAGTTTTTGCCCCTTGGGCGTGAGATGAGAGAGAGATGAGAGGAAGAGAAAAATTGTTGAGTTGTTGGTTTTTGTGTATAAAATCCACTTATATATTTTCCAAAAAAATAATAAAATGATTTACCACAAATTTGGCTTTACAAAATTCAAACAATAAAGCCACACCAACCTCCATCAACTCACATCAATCCATCAATCATGAATAGTGACTTGCGTCAATCACTCAAAGTGAAAGACATCCATCACCTTATTGACGAATGATGTGACGCTAGTTGCGACTAGCGATTTGACGCTTGATTTGACTTGCGTGCCGCACTCGAATTCGAAATGCGAATGCGCTCGTAAATAATCTCGGGCTCGGGTTCGCTAATTCCAAATTAACGAATTTTCCGTTGCGTCGTATTTAAATGATTACGCTTAGCGAAATCACTATTCACATGGCTAACGAATTAATTCTAAATTAATTCGTTCGCCCGAATTAAAATCTAATTTTAATTCCGCGTCGAAATCCTATTTCGTTTTATATATCAAATATATTAATTAATCGATTAATTCCAAATTAATCGTTTATCCTCTTTAATAATATTTTATCCCAGATAAAATATATCCGCAATTAATCCCAGATTAATTTTCTCTCTCTTCTAATTAATCCTAGATTAATTTAGAGTGCGAGTCATACGTCATCGGTGAATCTTTGGGAAGCGACCCATGAGATCTCTGTTTGCGACTTTTAGTCGTTTTATCAGTTTAGGAAACTTGCAGCAGTGATCACAGTCACTTCAAGTTCTCCATCTCCATATATCAAGACAGCATCCTTAGTTCTCTAAGATACTAACGGATGTTCTTAACATCAATCCAATTACTATCACTTGGATTGGCCTGTTTGTGAATCCATATGCTCAAAGCGTATGAGACACCATGTCACGTACATTTTTCAATGTATGAGTTCTCGTAGAGTTTTCTGAAAGCCAAGCTTTCACCGATTGTTTTATGGGAATATCATTATTTATATAGGACAGCCACTGTCAGTGCGCTCCCACTAACCCTCTTATATACACAAGAATCATTTTCGTTTTGAATTAAATCATAAACCATTATGATTAGATCAAAACGATAATTCCAAGAACCTATGCTTGATTCAATCCAAACATGGATCGAATAACCTGCAAACCTTGTTTGCTAGTTTTGGTACGAAAAAATCGTCAGGATGTTGTAAACATCCTCCAAAAGGTTTCCTTTTTCAGGAAAGCGATTTTCCCGTAAAGCTATCATATTTCATAAATGAAACACGCAGCTTTAGCAAGCATTATCCAAATGGATTTACCGTGGCAACAGTTAAAAGGTTGAATCGTAATCAGCACAATGTTGATAACGATACCTTTCCCCTAAAAGCCTAGCTTTATACGTTGGTATTACCATCCATGTACGTCTTCCTTGAAGACTTATAAGTACCAATAGGCACAATGCCTTACGGTACATCAACTAGTATCCAAACTAAGTTGATATACATGGAATCCATTTTGGACTCATGACACTTTGTCATAATATGGAGTCGATACCTTGTATCACTTCCTCATACATAGTCAGTTGGTATTCCTCAATAAGATAGACATCTTTATGAGGTGAGATCAGAAACCCATACCCAGGTTGTTTTCTGACTCTTTCCGACTACGCGGTTCTTGTGTATAAGAAGATTAATGGTAATAGTTTCATCCTTGATGAACTACTTGTGTTCCATTAGGATTCGGTGCCTTGAACAGTATTACTCGATTTTCATCGAGTTTTACTATCCTCCACTTACCACTGCATATCGGTATTCCTCTTAGGAAAATTGCATGGTGAGCAACAATCTTATTGTTCTCTCGTGAGTTGTATAAGTATTATACTTATGGTATCCCTATGATAACCTACAATTGACACTTATCCAATTTGGGTTCTAGTTTGGTATCATCCAAACATATGCCTAGCATACCCAAATTATCAGGAATGATAAACCCAGTTTCTTTCCCGTTTATATCTAATATGATATCTGTCAAACAGATTTTTATGGAACTTTATTCAAAATAAGTTCTGCACTGTTTAAAGCTTATCCGTTGAAGGAAATGGTAGCTCAGAGCGACTCATGATTAACCTTATCATGTCCAACAAAATTCGGTTACTCAGTTCGGACACACCGTCAAATTGACGTGTTCCGGGAGGAGTCCTCTTTGAAAGAATACTATACTCTTTCAAGTATACTAGAAACTTAATGCTTAAGTGTTTTCATCATGGTCTAACCGTGATGATTTAATACTTTAGCCGATGTGTTTGTCTATTTCGTGTCGAAACTTAAAAGTTTTCGATTTGTGTTCTTCAGAGAAACACATAACCATAACGCGACGCCACATCCGTAAAGGTCACGAAATATTCATATCCACATCTAGCCTAGCTAGACATGGGCCCACTTGCTTCACTATGAACTAGGGCTAACAGATAGGTTGCATTTACACTTTTACCAAGTAAATAGTGTTATAGGCACATTGCCCAATAAACTAGATTCGTAGACTTTATTTGATTGGAATCAAATTAGTCCTAGCACCCACTCTCCGAAAGAGTGGATATACGAGTCTTGTTTAATTGTGTCCCAGACAACAATACCACAATTAGTTTCACCTGATCAAATCAGTTTGAGCTATTTATTTGTCATGTAATATGTTTGAGATTTATTTATATTCAAAAAATAAATTCGGTTATTCACATCTAATGTGTTTATATTAATATCATCCTTATATAATAAAACACTTTAGTGTTCTAGAATATAAAGGTTCACCCGCAGTGGGTCAAACATTAATATATAGATAATGTATCTAGTCAAACTAGTTACATTATAACAGTTTCAAAATTTAGGTACACACCCGAAGGGTAGTGTTGGACAATTATGACCCATAGCGTCATTATTTGTACAGATCATGGTGTTGTTGTACAAATTAACTATGTGACAAAGGAGATTGCACTCTTATCATTTGTGATTAGATCACCTAGATGTATAAATGATGAGAGGTCCCTATGATTTGTTCCTGGACGGAGAATGATATGAGACAGTATCAGTCCACATAGGATAAATCATTAAATATCCCTAGTCAGAGTATTATCGAGATTGGACATCGATAAATACGTAAAAGACTAGTATTACACTTGTGCGTGTTGTGAGGGCACAACGACATAGTTCTCATATATTTGGGTATAGGATACTCATGCAAGTGTAATAGGAGGTTGTGTTTTACCGATGGTACGGGAAACAGCTTCGCTCTGGATAGACCCCCTCGGAATTCCATTGGTAGTATGCTTATGTGTCTATGGAAGTCCGAAATCAGGGTAGGTGTATTTGGTCTTAACCTGAGACTTGCACCGCTAATACTTGCGACAATCAATATACTTTGGTTGAGGTCGTCCAGGGCTTTAACAGGTTCTGTGTAAGCCAATGCTGGGTATATTGAGAATCGTAGTGTGTTGGGTGTGATGTCAAGACGGAAGTGTCACTTCAGTCATATGGAGATGATGGTCACGTAGGATACGGTACTGGTTCTCTTAAGTACTGCAGTCATCGGGATAATATGACTAGGTCATAGTTATCCGATATAGAGACTAGTTACCAGACATCCGACATGTGCTTCGTACGGGGCAGACACAATTCCAGCCCCAGGCCTAGCACGTGATCATCTGATACAGGATCGAAATACGCAATACCACGTATACTACGCTTGATATAGATCGCTTATTCCTGTAAGCATGTTTCTGGAGAATTGGGTAGGCATGACGCTTTGCTAGAAGCCAACATTGTCTTATGAATCGGTGTAAACGTAGTACAAGGTACTTACGTGTTCGGATAGTCCGACGACCCGATTTACTGCCAACATATCCGGAGATCTCATGGGTCGCTCCCCGAAGATTCACCGATGACGTATGACTCGCACTTTAATTAATCTGGGATTAATTTAATGAGAGAGAAAATTAATCTGGGATTAATTGCGGAGATATTTTATCTGGGATAAAATATCAATTAAAGAGAGAGAACGATTAATTTGGAATTAATCGGTAAAATAATATATTTGATATATTATAAGAAGTTGGATTTTGACGCGGAATTAAAATTAGATTTTAATTCGGGCGAACGAATTAATTTGGAATTCATTCGCTAGCGACGTGAATAGTGATTTCGCTAGGCGTAATCATTTAATTACGACGCAACGAAAAATTCGTTAATTTGGAATTAGCGAACCCGAGCCCGGGATTATTTGCGAGCTCATTCGCATTTCGAATTCGAGTGCGGCACGCAAGTCAAATCAAGCGTCAAATCACAAGTCACATCAAGCGTCAAATCACATGTCACTTTGAGTGATGTGACATTTGATAGATTGATGTGAGTTGATGTGAGATGAAAGAAAGCATTAAATGCTTTGCTTTTTGAAATTGAAAAAGGTGGTATATGTTAATTATTTTTCGGAAATTAATAAACACTTTACACCTTTTATTTTTTTCTCTCTCTGGATTCGTTTTGGAGCCAAAAATGGAGCCAAAATGCTTCTCTCTCTCACGCATCTTCTTCCTTCTCTTTTTCCTGTAAAAACCGCGAGTGTGGGAGAAGAAAAGACTTGATTTTGTTGCAAGATCAAGGTGCTAGCACACTCTAGGAGGCATACCAAGGTGATAGGGAAGTGAGTTCGTGAGCATGGAAGTTTATCACAAAGCTTGGAGCTTCAAAGGATATCCATGGCCGATTCTTGGAGGAGGAACACCACCCACATCGAGCAGTCCACTGCCATTGCCGAGCTTCACCAAATAGAGGAGGGCAGTTCGTTTTGGTTCTTCACTTCGTAGCATCTCAACCGATCCATGTGAGTTTTTCCGCACCTCCTTTGATTGTATTTACACTTGTTTCATGCTTGATTTATGATCTTGGGAAGCTTAGAGCAAACCATCAATGGTATCAGAGCCTTTGAAAGCATGGAATTGATTTTAGGGTTAAAATTGGGCAAAACGAATTTGGGCTTGATTTAATGAAATTGGATGAATTAGTATGCTTAAATGTTTTTGAATTGATGATTGATTGGATCAATTTGATGAAAAAATCTTTGGAACAATTTTCCCCAATTTTGGTGTTATGGCCGAAAATTGAAGAACCCTAAATTGTCTTGGATTTTGATTTTTTGATTCATTGGATGAGTTAGAATCATGTTGGGGATGTTGAATTAATGTTGAATTGAATTTAATTGGATTGATTTTGATTTGGGCATGCTTTTCCCCTTATGGCCGAGACTTTATGCATGTTAATTGGGTTTGATTTTGATCCAAATGTGTTGGACATGTTTTTTAATGATAAGCATGATTAATTGTACAAATTTGTGTGTTTTGGAATATTGATTTGGGTAATTAATAATGCTTTACACTTTAGGTAATTTAATTGAGAAATTTGGAATTTTTTGAATTAAATTAGTTGGGCTTAAAATTGGATTTGGGCTTGTTAAGTTGTTATTGGGTTTATTGGGCTTTGTTGTACAAAGTTGGGTTTAGGCGAAATTGGTTGGATCCAATTAGGCCCAAAACCGCATCCAAAAAGCCCAAATGCGACTTAATGAACCTTTAAAGTTTAATTGGGCCTAATGGGCCAAGATTGATTTCTGGGCTTATGGGGTAACTCCCGGATTGGATTTTGGTTATCGGTTTGACCCGAGTTGACTAAAAGTCCACGCCTCAAGAAATTAATTAAAAGCCCATTGGACTTTAATTAAATTGACGTTGGACGTTTATCGGGCTTTGAGACCCGTAGCGACTAAATTTGGAATTTTAGTCGTAAAAGTTCATTAATAAAGTGTAGTATTTAATTTTGGAATTAAATAGCGAATTAGAATTAAATAAAAATTGAATTGGATTTAATTGTGTTGTTTAATTTAATTCGAGAATTCGTACTTTATGTACTTATTCGCAAAACGAGTTTGACTCGAACAAAATCAAATCGTTGTTTGAACATTGGATGATCACTAATTATTAGATTAATTAATTTGATTAGATTGATTCATAACATGCTTGTGTGAATACATGGTTGCGATGCATGAATGAATAATATATATCGGATGGATATTAGATGGGTGGGGCAATGTTGGAAATTGTAATAAATTTGATTTATTAACTGGACCTGCGTGTCCAGCCTTATTACCTCCAATTCTTTGTATTCTCTTCTCACATATTCCCTTCAATGTAAATGAGGTTTCTTTAGAAGTGTAGTGTAACGGGTAGAAGTAAATACATGTGCTAGCTGGAGAGAGAAAGAGAGAGATTTGATCTAGGATCAATGTGTAAAGTATCCATCCGCATATCATTATTATTTTTCATATGTGCTTTATTATGTGTTTAGAATGCATGTTTAAGGGTGTATGATGATGAAACCTTAACAAAGATAATAAATTGGTTCCCAATTTGCACGCGAAAAACCCTCAAATAATATTAAGCGTCTTTCCTTCCATTGAATGATTCTCACTCAAGATCCGAGACAGCATTGGTTTGTTGGCCAAAGTCAATGCCTTTGTCTGTCGAGGATGTGTTTGAATCACGAAGGCTTTGTTCCATATCAGTGTCTTGTCCAAGTTGTGGTTTGTTGGCCAAAGTCAAGACCACTTCTCGTCCATCGACATTGATTACGAATCTTTTCATGATCAATGGGTCGCGCTTGACTGGGATCACTAAGTTTGTTGTGCCAAAGCCAAGGCTTAGTTGATTCAGAGGAAAAAGGTTAGGTAATACATTGGATGTATTGGCATATATAAGATATATGTTTCGGACTTGGATGTCCCCCTACCGGATCTAGGAATTGGATTGGATCCAATCGATCTTAGAGATCTACCTAGTTAATTATCATACAATTTGTTGGCCAAGGTCAAGATTGTGTGATATTTAACGAGATCCTAGCCCACTAGGAAACACGGTTTCCCGAGTACTCGACAGAGGGTTGGAGGCTCGCCGAAAAATAATGGGAGGCAAGAATTGAATTCGCAATATTCGTTCAATTACTCGCCATACGCGCTCAAACAATATCATTCGTCAAATCAATTAAATGTTAGTTGGACTAATATTTAAATTGTTGTTTTAAAAGGCAGTTGGACTGTATTATAGTTGATTATATAATTGGATTATAGTAATCAATATATTTGAATTAATTAATTTCAATTTACAGTTGATTTTATAATTAGATTATAGTAATCAATGTAATTGAGGTTAATTAATTTAAATTATATTTGATTATATAGTTGGACTATAATAATCAATATAATACATAGTACCACAAATCGTTGATTAAATAGTTGGACTATTAGAATCAAGATAAATGAAAGATTAGTGTTTAAAACATAATCCTGGGTGAAAATGTATTTAAACGACTATAATTTTCAAATTGGGAATAAAAATTCAGGATGGTCCTGGAAAAATAATAAGTTACTTTATTTGATAAAATAACATATTATGCCTAAGCCCGGAGTTAAGCAAATAGTAGAGCATAATCTTTGGAAGATTATGTGATGATAACTTAAGTGCTTAATCCATTAAGCTTGTCGCAGTAGACTCCTTAATTTCTGAATCAGAACTAAGGATTAGATCCTTAAAGTATGATACTGAAATTGAAGGATCTTCATAAATCTAATTTTAGATTTTAGAAGTACTAAATTGCAATAAATAACTCTTGGGGAGTTAATGACTATTCTCAATGAGATAAAGTCAAAGTTTGCAATTAGGCAAGTAGCGCAAGGCGCACCTTACTTCGATATTCTAGAAGGCCAAGGCTTGGCCAAAGGCTTCTGGAGTGTGGAAAAGGGCAAAGACAAAATCATTATGTTCTTCTAGGAAGATAAAAAGACATATCCCAAGAAGCAATTGAAGACGAGCAAGGCTCTGACTTCAAATATGTCTGTCATAATTATGTTCACTACTAGTATTAAAATTAGATTTAAATACTTAGTGTAGTACATAAATATGTATTGATGTTTAGAATCTGTTTTGAACAGGATACTGACTTCAATAGAGATTAATCTGCGAATTGAAAACGGGACAAAAAGTCGCTGTTTTAACCTTAGATACCTAAGTTTATGAACTACCCTTTGGGTATGTACGTAAATTAGGAAACTGTTATAATGTAACTAGTTTGATTAGGAACATTATCTTTATATCAGTGTTTAATCCGTTGCGGATTGAACCTTTATATTCTAGAACACTAAAGTGTTTTATTATATAAAGATGATATTAAGATAAACACATAAAACGGGTCAATCCAAGTGATAGTCACTGGATTGATATTAAGAACATTCATTAGTATCTTAGAGATCTAAGGATGTTGTCTTAAGCAATGGAGAAGGAAAACTTGAAGTGACTGAGATCACTACTGCAAGTTTCCTAAACCGATAAAGACGACTGAAAGTCGCAAACGGTACTATAAAGTTTGAATAACGGTACAGTGAGCTGGAAATCTTCCAAGCAAGATACTATTACCGAGTAAACAACAAATGCGGGTTATTGATGCAGCTGAAGCGGCAATAGAAGCCTTCTGGGTCGATAAACAAATCTAATTAGATTAGATATAGTTCCTTTAGCAGCTGAGCTAGGCTACAGCACATGCTAAAGAATTAGTGGTCTCATCAACGATCCAGATAAATACTTCGATATTCATCTGATTCGTTCGGATTATACATCGTGGCGATGTGATGATCGAATAAATTGCATCAGACGATAATCATGAAAATCCGCTGACGAAAACCTTTTCTCAGCAATTTGAGCGAATCGTACATAGTTCGGGTGTCAAGCACTCGAGTGACTGGCTATAGGTCAAGTGGGAGATTGTTGGACAATTATGACCCATAGCGTCACTATTTGTACTGATCATGGTGTTGTTGTACAAATTAACTATGTGACAAAGGAGATTGCACTCTTATCATTTGTGATTAGATCACCTAGATGTATAAATGATGAGAGGTCCCTATGATTTGTTCCTGGACGGAGAATGATATGAGACAGTATCAGTCCACGTAGGATAAATCATTAAATATCCCTAGTCAGAGTATTATCGAGATTGGACATCGATAAATACGTAAAAGACTAGTATTACATTTGTGCGTGTTGTGAGGGCACAACGGCATAGTTCTCATATATTTGGGTATATGATACTCATGCAAGTGTAATAGGAGGTTGTGTTTTACCGATGGTATGGGAAACAGCTTCACTCTGGATAGACCCCCTCGAAATTCCATTGGTAGTATGCTTATGTGTCTATGGAAGTCCAAAATCAGGGTAGGTGTATTTGGTCTTAACCTGAGACTTGCACCGCTAATACTTGCGACAATCAATATACTTTGGTTGAGGTCGTCCAGGGCTTTAACAGGTTCAGTGTACGCCAAAGCTGGTTATATTGAGAATCGTACTGTGTTGGGTGTGATGTCAAGACGGAAGTGTCACTCCAGTCATATGGAGATGATGGTCACGTAGGATACGATAATGGTTCTCTTAAGTACTGCAGTCATCGGGATAATATGACTAGGTCATAGTTATCCGATATAAAGACTAGTTACCAGACATCCAACATGTGCTTCGTACGGGGCAGACACAATTCCAGCCCCAGGCCTAGCACGTGATCATCTGATACTGGATCGAAATACGCAATACCACGTATACTACGCCTGATATAGATCGCTTATTCCTGTAAGCATGTTTCTGGAGAATTGGGTAGGCATGACGCTTTGCTAGAAGCCAACCTTGTCTTGTGAATCGGTGTAAACATAGTACAAGGTACTTACGTGTTCAGATAGTCCGACGACCTGATTTACTGCCAACATATCCGGAGATCTCATGGGTCGCTCCCCGAAGATTCACCGATGACGTATGACTCGTACTTTAATTAATCTGGGATTAATTTAATGAGATAGAAAATTAATCTGGGATTAATTGCGGAGATATTTTATCTAGGATAAAGTATCAATTAAAGAGAGAGAACGATTAATTTGGAATTAATCGGTAAAATAATATATTTGATATATTATAAGAAATTGGATTTCGACGCGGAATTAGAATTAGATTTTAATTCGGGCGAACGAATTAATTTGGAATTAATTCGTCAGCGACGTGAATAGTGATTTTGCTAGGCGTAATCATTTAATTACGACGCAACGAAAAATTCGTTAATTTGGAATTAGCGAACCCGAGCCCGGGATTATTTGCGAGCATATTCGCATTTCAAATTCGAGTGCGGCACGCAAGTCAAATCAAGCGTCAAATCACAAGTCACATCAAGCGTCAAATCACAAGTCACATCAAGCGTCAAATCATATGTCACTTTGAGTGATGTGACATTTGATAGATTGATGTGAGTTGATGTGAGATGAAAGAAAGCATTAAATGCTTTGCTTTTTGAAATTGAAAAAGGTGGTATATGTTAATTATTTTTTGGAAATTAATAAACACTTTACACCTTTATTTTTTTCTCTCTCTGGATTCGTTTTGGATCCAAAAATGGAGCCAAAATGCTTCTCTCTCTCACGCATCTTCTTCCTTCTCTTTTTCCTGTAAAAACCGAGAGTGATGGAGAAGAAAAGACTTGATTTTGTTACAAGATCAAGGTGCTACCACACTCTAGGAGGCATACCAAGGTGATAGGGAAGTTAGTTCGTGAGCATGGAAGTTTATCACAAAGCTTGGAGCTTCAAAGGACATCCATGGCCGATTCTTGGAGGAGGAACACCACCCACACCGAGCAGTCCACTGCCATTGCCGAGCTTCACCAAATGGAGGAGGGCAGTTCGTTTTGGTTCTTCACTTCGTAGTATCTCAACCGATCCATGTGAGTTTTTCCGCACCTCATTTGATTGTATTTACATTTGTTTCATGCTTGATTTATGATCTTGGGAAGCTTAGAGCAAACCATCAGGTAGTTCCTAAACTCAGGTATCTACGGTTAAAATAGCGACTTTCGTCCCGTTTACAATTCACAGATTAAGTCTCAATTGAAGTCAGTATCCTGTTCAAAACAGATTCTGAACATCAATGTCTATATATATATATATCACACTAAGTATCTAAAATCCAATTTTAATACTAGTAGTGAATATGTTTATGACAAACATATTTGAAGTCAGAGCCTTGTTCGTCTTCAATTCCTTCATGTCTGCTTTGTCCAAACGGCAGTCACGCTTCCGCGATTTCGTTTGCCACAATTTTAGCAGACATTTTGGGATATGTCATTTATCTTCCCAGAAGATTATAATGATTATGCCTTTGCCCTTTTCATATTCCAGAAGCCTTTGGCCAAGCCTTGGCCTTCTAGAATATCGAAGTAAGGTGCGCCTTGCGCTACTTGCCTTATTGCAAACTTTGACTTTGTCTCTTTGAGAATAGTCATTAACTCTCCAAGAGTTATTTATTGCAATTTAGTACTTCTAAAATCTAAACATAGATTTATGAATATCCTTCAATTTCGTCATCATACTATTTAAGGATCTAATCCTTAGTTCTGATTCAGAAATTAAGGAGTCTACTGCGACAAGCTTAATGGATTAAGCACTTAAGTTATCATTACATAAATCTTCCAAAGATTATGCTCTACTATTTGCTTAACTCCGGGCTTAGGCTTAATATATTATTTTATCAAATAAAATAACTTATTATTTTTCCAGGACCATCCTGAAATAATTCCCAATTTGAAAAATTATAGTCGTTTAAATACATTTTCACCCAGGATTATGTTTTAAACACTAATCTTTCATTTTTATCTTGATTTTAATAGTCCAACTATTTAATCAACGATTTATGGTACTATATATTATAATGATTATTATAGTCCAACTATACAATCAAATATAATTTAAATAAATTAACCTCAATTATATTGATTACTATAGTCCAACTATAAAATCAACTATTAATTGAAATTAATTAATTTAAATATATTGATTACTATAATCCAATTATATAATCAACTATAATACAGTCTAACTGTTAATTAAAACAACAATTTAATATTAGTCCAACTAACATTTAATTGACGAATGATATTGAATGAGCGCGTATGGCAAGTAATTAAACGAATATTGCAAATTCAATTCTTGCCTCCCACTATTTTTCGGTTAGCCTCTAACCCTCTGTCGAGTACTCGGGAAACCGTGTTTCCTAGTGGGCTAGGATCCCGTTAAATATCACACAATCTTGACTTTGGCCAACAAATTGTATGATAATTAATTAGGTAGATCTCTAAGATCGATTGGATCCAATCCAATTCCTAGATCCGGTAGGGGGACATCCAAGTCCGAAACATATATCTTATATATGCCAATACATCCAATGTATTACCTAACCTTTTTCCTCTGAATCAACTAAGCCTTGGCTTTGGCACAACAAACTTAGTGATCCCAGTCAAGCGCGACCCACTGTCCATGGAAAGCTTCGTAATCAATGTCGATGGACAAGAAGTGGTCTTGACTTTGGCCAACAAACCACAACTTGAACAAGACACTGACATGGAACAAAGCCTTCGTGATTCAAACACATCCTCGACGGACAAAGGCCTTGACTTTGGCCAACAAACCAATGCCAGTCTCGGATCTTGAGTGAGAATCACTCAATGGAAGGAAAAACGCTTAATATTTTGCGAGGATTTTTCGAGTGCAAATTGGTAACCAATTTATTATCTTTGTTAAGGTCTCATCATCATACACCCTTAAACATGCATTCTAAATACATAATAAAGCGCGTATAATAAAATAATAATGATATGCGGATGGATACTTTACACATTGATCCTAGATCAAATCTCTCCCTTTCTCTCTCCCGCTAGCACATGTATTTGCTTCTACCCGTTACACTACACTTCTAAAGAAACCTCATATACATTGGGGGGAATAGGTGAGAAGAGAATACAAAGAATATGGAGGTATAAGGCTGGACACGCAGGTCCAATTAATAAATTCCAAATTTATTACAACAATTTCTAAAATTGCCCCACCCATCTAATATCCGTCCGATATACATTATTCATGCATCACAACCATGTATTCACATAAGCATGTTATCAATCAATCTAATCCAATTAATTAATATGATAATTAGTGATCATCCAATGTTCAAACAACGATTTGATTTTGCTCTCGAGTCAAACTCGTTTTTACGAATAAGTACATAAAGTACGAATTCTCGAATTAAATTAAACTACAACATTAAATCCAATTTAATATGTATTTAATTCTAATTCACTATTTAATTCCAAATTAAATATTACACTTTTATAAGGGAACTTTTACGACTTAAATTCCAAATTTAATCGCAACGGGTCTCAAAGCCCGATTAACGTCCAACGTCAATTTAATTAAAGTCCAATGGGCTTTTAATTAATTCCTTAAGGCGTGGACTTTTGGTCAACTCGGGTCAAACCGAATAACCAAAATCCAATCCGGGAGTTACCCCATAAGCCTAGAAATCAATTTAGGCCCATTAGGCCCAATTAAACTTTAAAGGTCCATTAAGTCGCATTTGGGCTTTATGGAAGCGGTTTTGGGCCCAATTGGATCCAATCCAATTTGCCTTAACCCAACTTTGTACAACAAAGCCCAATAAGCCCATTTATTACATTACAAGCCCAAATCCAATTTAAGGCCCATTTAATCAAACACAAAAATTCCAAATTTAATGTTTAATTAAACTAAAGTGTATTAACATAATTAATCACCCAAATCAATATTTCCAAAACACCAAATTAGTACCAATTAATCATGCAATCAACATTAAAACATGTCCAACACATTTTAACAAAAATCAAACCCAATTACTGTTGAGGTTGGTGCTTAGAGCGCCAATCCGGACCGTATTTATGTCTGATTCATGAATACGAACATCCCCTTATTCCATAATATTACTTATTTATGGTTGCACCTCTTGTTCTTATATACGTATTCGATCTGATTACGATTAGATTGAAACTAAATGTGGTTTAGTGATATGTATATATTAGACAAAGGCCCGATAATATATAATGCAGTACACAGTTACAAAGTTAGTTTGTAATTGATATTGGGAAGTGTCACTGCTTTATGTATATTATCAAATATAGTTCCTGGTCAAGATTTGCTAACACGGGTCGGTTAGTCAAATCCGTTAAGACCAGTACATGTCGTATATCGAGACTTGGTCCGATGGTTTATCCCAATGAACCATGAGTCTAGGGAGACTCGTATAGACGTGTAGGTGTTTATAGTGGATAAACACTGAACGGCTCACCGAAGATTCTTAATGGATGGTACACCAACGTCAATAAGAATCTTCACGGGTTGAGTAGCATAGTGGTCCTTCGACTTGAGATACCACTGTGGATGTATGAGACATCCTCCACACTTAGATGGCAGTCACGTCATCGATCTATTTAGATCAGACCTCCGCCTGTTCGTTGGGTGTGGATCGATCCTCAGGATATCCTGTGTGTGTCAAGATAGGATCCGTCAGTTCTGTGTACAGAGCATAGGTAGTCCATATATATTTAGCAGCCTGTTAAATCTGTGGCCACAGTATACATCGGAAGTAAGTTCCGAGTGTTATTTAAAGATTGTTAATTGATACGTCGACGAGATAATACCTATAGAGATTTGACATTCACATCTATATCTCTGGGATTATCTGGATACCTGTGACAGAGGGATTATACGTATGCAATGACCTCGACCTGTATGATTCAGCTAGTTTATCTGTGATCGTCATAATCTACGGGTGGATAGATTATGGACATGAAATTGGATTTCGTGACGGATATACCTGAATCTAGAGAGTCTCAATAATGAAACATACTCGTAGAGCACTAGAGCAACATTTATGAATAATGATGATTATTTATAAATCGTTTAATCGTTAAACGAAAAATACATGCGAACGGGCCGAACCGTCATTTCCTAATTAATGTGTATTTGTATTTAATATATTATATTATTAAATACACATTAATAAATAGTCAAATAAAGGTATTTGACATTTATCATTAATATATGTATTTGAGATATTTAAAGTAAATATAATACATATATTTGATATATTTGTATTTAATTAATTATTTAATTATTTAATTGTTAAATGATTAATATAATTAAATATAAATATATCACCAAATGATAAAGTTAGGAAATAATTATAAGTTGCAATTGTTGACTTATTCAATGTTTAATCATGTTTTCTTGCCTTTATACATGCATGTTATAATCTAATTTGATTAGATTTAGGGTGTATGACACTTAATGGAATATCCCCGCTTAATAAGGTTTTAAAGTAACTAGTATTTGGAATACTTGTTTCTTGGTCCGTCTTGTCAATACGATTTATAAATATCTTTTCGTTGACTACATCCGAGACCGTTCCTCTGCTGTGAGGATGTAGCTGATAGAAATTTATTTATGCCGAATGTATATTAGATACTAGATAAATTCAAGCGAAAGCGGAATCCTGAACGTGCCCTAGCTGTCAGGGTTACGCAAGTAACTTGAGTTTATCATTGACGAGTTTAACCTTGGTACGTCTCCTTGTGGGCCTGCCTTCGCAGCGACAACGAGAAACGGCCATGACCGGAACCTCGG
The DNA here is from genome assembly GCA_019454045.1 of Zanthoxylum bungeanum. Taxonomy (NCBI): domain Eukaryota; kingdom Viridiplantae; phylum Streptophyta; class Magnoliopsida; order Sapindales; family Rutaceae; genus Zanthoxylum; species Zanthoxylum bungeanum. Next base: position 20,738 of record SKCR01007499.1, on the reverse strand, counting down.
AGTCACTAGTGAGTGATTGACAATTAGTTGTCTACCTGTGAATATACATAGGCGAGACCGTGCCTCTGCTGTGAGTCGAAATAGATTCATGGGGTCCTCTTCCATTATGGAATTCGATTTAATTATTGAATTCTCGTCTTTCCGTTGGGGATTACGGCATTACGTAAAAATAGTGGGAGGCACTGCTAAGTTTAAAATATTCCAAAACTTAGGCAGTGTATGTTATTATGGAAATTGCCGCTTGTTTGTTTCCTTATTCTATTGTTTATATAGAATTAAACTTTTATTTACTGCACACATATTATGATATGTTATCTGACTAGACTCTTGGTTGCAGTTATTCTAGAATAGGTTCTAGATACTAATAGACTAGGATATTATTAGATTAGTCTATACCATCGGGAACTGTTGTTCTGATTTTCTTCAAAAATCAAGATGGTTAATGACTTAGATACTAAGTCACAACAGATAATCTAGATAGATATCCCTTTTAGGATGTAATACTTTAGAGACAATAGTTTCTTATGCAGTAGGAATTGACTTGAATTAGTTCATGTCTCGAGATTCTTGACTGGCATTTAGAAAGCCCTATTAGGTATTTGTTTATCTAGTAATGACGTTTGTAAGCTTTAATTACCTTTAGAGGTAATGTGTCTGACACAATTTGCTAATCAGTTATTTACAATTGTTGTGAATAGTTGAATGCAAATAGTAAAGCTAAAGAAAGGAGATGCATATATTTGTGTATAGAAAATATTGATTTTCACAAATACTACAACTATAGGTATTGGATACCAGATCTCCCGTCTAGTTATTTGAAATATTGGTTAACGATTGTTTTGATATTTGATATCGGAACTCGCGACTATTGGATGGTCACTTGTTATTTATAAACAATTGTTACATATTTTATAATAACTAGTAGTGTCATTACGTAAAGATAAACATTAAGAAAAATTATTCGGTAAAGTAAATAATTTAGAACGTGTGCTTTATGAATTTAATCACTTAAGCATTGGATGCTTATTCCGTATGGTAAATGATGGTTTGATACTAGATCACACCACACATCCTTATCCATTTAATGAATATTGTATTCAGGAAAGTGATTAAGATCTCGTTTAACCAATGATTGTCATTGGACCACCAAATTTATTTAAACTGATACATTGGATGTATGTAGTTTAATAAACAACAATTGCTTAAGGTAGTTTTCTTTATTTCGTAACTTGGTTGATGAATTGTCATAACTTAGTTACGTGTTTCTGAAGGAACACATATTGAAAGTCTTGAAAGTATCAAGAACTTTCAATCTGTTCTGATGAAACGTAGATTGAACATTTTTGACTTGTTCAAATATATTCAATCTAAAGTATTTTGAAAACTTGATCCTTAAAATTCATTACATGTCTTTGAACTGTTCAAAGATCTTTGATACGATCAAACATTTGAATTTAAAGTAATTAGTTCTAAGGTTATTCAATGAATATGATTCATATTCAATATTATTCTTCCACGATTCCATCTTAATGGAATTGAGTAGTGAGAGCAATTGAATCTTATATGATTTGATTCGTTTGATATTGAATGTTACCGAATTAGTTTCAATACTCTTGGGGTTATACTCCAGTAACACTAATTCGTCTCTTTAATTAATGTTCCATTATTTTCTACAGTTGCATATATGATATGTATGGGTAGAAAATTTGAATCTTGAAAAGTTTGAGATTTCAATCTTTCTTTTATATAATAGTTATATAATGGAAATTACTTACACCTCGGAGGTATAAGTAAAAGTTTATCGCTTATTCTGTTTAATAGAATATTATATTATATTTAATAGAATATCTTTCCTACGATTCTAAGTAATAAAATCGTTTTATTACTTGGTGTGTAACATCAGATGTTAACTATTGTAGAAAAGACTTGACTTATTGAAGTCAAATGTGAGAATGATAAATTATAAATGGAACTACGTAATTAATAAGATGAAACAACCCTTATACATCTTCCGTACAAGTCCAATAGGATAACAGAATCATTCACGAGTATTTGATACTTAATGGTTCCGTTGTTTTCTTATTGAAGAAAAATTATACTATAACTTGTAATGGAAGCGATATTTGATATCGATTCTGGAAGTTCACCATTGAACCTTAGATCTAAGATTGTTCATAGCTTACTACGATCAAGTTTTGAACTTGATTAAGCTTTCATTATGAATTAGTTCATGATATGTGCTAATTGTTTGCGCAGCGAAAGCATTGTGAGCTTATTAAAGGTTTGACCTTTACAGTATGACAGTGAGAAAAGTTGTACTCAGCAATCTATTGTAGATTCTGAGAAAACTTATCTCTAGTCACACTAAATGAACAATTAAAGATATATTGGTTAATGTTAAAAAATAAATTGTATATTTTAGCTAAAGAATGCAAAGTGGCGTTTTTGGATCATATCTAATGTACGACTAATAGGGGTATCTCACAAGTCTCCAAGTTTCATATCATATATAAAACTTTATATCAAATATAACAGAGACTACTCCCACTGCTTTCACGGAGTAAATAAGACTTAGGTAAATCTTTTACCTCACAAACATCTCATTATTACTATAATAATGATAATGTCGTTAGGATAATAAACACTAGAAAGTAATTTGTACGCTCCCACTAACCTTTTATCACATATGTATTCTATATACTTTGACAAGATCAGACAATCTGACGATATCAAAAATAGAGAACACATATTTCTGGAAGACTTATCCGAGTCTACAATAGGCTCTATAAGCTAGAACACTAAACTGCAATTCAGCAGAACACAAACTCTAGGGCCATTCAGAATGTACTCTTCAAACAAGGAAATCACAAATGATCTCTTATTCGAATAAGTCATCCAAAAACGCCACTTTGCATTCTTTAGCTAAAATATACAGTTTATTATCAACATTAACCAATATATCTTTAATTGTTCATTTAGTGTGACTAGAGATAAGTTTTCTCATAATCTACAATAGATTGCTGAGTATAACATTTCTCACTGTCATACTGTAAAGGTCAAACCTTTAACAAGCTCACAATGCTTTCGCTGCGCAAACAATTAGCACATATCATGAACTAATTCATAATGAAAGCTTAATCAAGTTCAAAACTTGATCGTAGTAAGCTATGAACAATCTTAGATCTAAGGTTCAATGGTGAACTTCCAGAATCGATATCAAATATCGCTTCCATTACAAGTTATAGGATAATTTTTCTTCAGTAAGAAAACAACGGAACCATTAAGTATCAAATACTCGTGAATGATTCTGTTATCCCATTGGACTTGTATAGAAGATGTATAAGGGTTGTTTCATCTTATTAATTATATAGTTCCAATTATAATTTATCATTCTCATATTTGACTTCAATAAGTCAAGTCTTTTCTACAATAATCAACATCAGATGTTACACACCAAACATAAAACAATTTTATTACTTAGGATCGTAGGAAAGATATTCTATTAAATAGAATACAATATTCTATTAAACAGAATAAACGATAAACTTTTACTTATACCTCCGAGGTGTAAGTAATTTCCATTATATAACTATTATATAAAAGAAAGATTGAAATCTCAAACTTTTCAAGATTCAAATTTTCTACCTTTACATATCATATATGCAACCATAGAAAATAATGGAACATTAATTAAAGAGATGAATTAGTGTTACTGGAGTATAACCCCAAGAGTATTGAAACTAATTCGGTAACATTCAATATCAAACGAATCAAATCATATAAGATTCAATTGCTCCCACTACTCAATTCCATCAAGATGGAATCGTGGAAGAACAATACTGAATATGAATCATATTCACTGAATAACCTTAGAACTAATTGCTTTAAATTCAAATTTTTGATCGTATCAAAGATCTTTGAACAGTTCAAAGACATGTAATGAATTTTAAGGATCTAGTTTTCAAAATTCTTCAGATTGAATATATTTGAACAAGTCAAAAATGTTCAATCTATGCTTCATCAGAACAAATTGAAAGTTCTTGATACTTTCAAGACTTTCAATATGTGTTCCTTCAGAAACACGTAACTAAGTTATGACAATTCATCAACCAAGTTACGAAATAAAGAAAACTACCTTAAGCAATTATTATTTATTAAACTACATACATCCAATGTATCAGTTTAAATAAATTTGGTGGTCCAATGACAATCATTGGTTAAACGAGATCTTAATCACTTTCCTGAATACAATATTCATTAAATGGATAAGGATGTGTGGTGTGATCTAGTATCAAACCATCCTTTACCATACGGAATAAGCATCCAATGCTTAAGTGATTAAATTCATAAAGCACCGTTCTAAATTATTTACTTTACCGAATAATTTCTCTTTATGTTTATCTCTACGTCAATGACACTACTAGTTATTATAAAATATGTAACAATTGTTTATAAAGAACAAGTGACTATCCAATAGTCGCAAGTTCCGATATCAAATATCAAAACAATCGTTAACCAATATTTCAAATAACTAGACGGGAGATCTGGTATCCAATACCTATAGTTGTAGTATTGTGAAAATCGATATTTTCTATACACAAATATACGCATCTCCTTTCTTTAGCTTTACTATTTGCATTCAACTATTCACAACAATTGTAAATAACTGATTAGCAAATTGTGTCATACACATTACCTCTAAAGGTAATTAAAGCTTAGAAACGTCATTACTAGATAAACAAATACCTAATATGGCTTTCTTAATGCCAGTCAAGAATCTCGAGACATGAACTAATTCAAGTCAATTCCTACTGCATAAGAAACTATTGTCTCTAAAGTATTACATCCTAAAAGGGATATCTATCTAGATTATCTGTTGTGACTTAGTATCTAAGTCATTAACCATCTTGATTTTTGAAGAAAATCAGAACAACAGTTCCCGATGGTATAGACTAATCTAATAATATCCTAGTCTATTAGTATCTAGAACCTATTCTAGAATAACTGCAACCAAGAGTCTAGTCAGATAACATATCATAATATGTGTGCAGTAAATAAAAGTTTAATTCTATATAAACAATAGAATAAGGAAACAAACAAGCGGCAATTTCCATAATAACATACTGCCTAAGTTTTGGAATATTTTAAACTTAGCAGTGCCTCCCACTATTTTTACGTAATGCCGTAATCCCCAACGGAAAGACGAGAATTCAATAATTAAATCGAATTCCATAATGGGAAGAGGACCCCATGAATCTATTTCGACTCACAGCAGAGGCACGGTCTCGCCGACGTATATTCACAGGTAGACAACTAATTGTCAATCACTCACTAGTGACTCCAAGGTTCCGGTCCTGGCCGTTTCTCGTTGTCGCTGCGAAGGCAGGCCCACAAGGAGACGTACCAAGGTTAAACTTGTCAATGATAAACTCAAGTTACTTGCGTAACCCTGACAGCTAGGGCACGTTCAGGATTCCGCTTTCGCTTGAATTTATCTAGTATCTAATATACATTCGGCATAAATAAATTTCTATCAGCTACACCCTCACAGCAGAGGCACGGTCTCGGATGTAGTCAACGAAAAGATATTTATAAACCGTATTGACAAGACGGACCAAGAAACAAGTATTCCAAATACTAGTTACTTTTAAAACCTTATTAAACGGGGATATTCCATTAAATGTCATACACCCTAAATCTAATCAATTAGATTATAACAAGCATGTATAAAGTCAAGAAAACATGATTGAACATTGAATAAAACTAATCATTTTAGCTAGATCATTTATCCGCTCTGATACCATTTTGAAGGGGGTTTTAGGGGCATAATCCGGTAACGCAGCGGAAGCGGCGGAAGATCGTATCTTCCGATTTCAAAACTTTTTCTCGGATTAATTAAATAAACATATTTATTTAATTATCCAATAATCAAATTATGAAATAAAATTCAAATAAATCATATTTAAGTGAATTTACCAAATTGCCCTTATATTGGTATTTTGTCCATTTTAGTCCGAAATTGATCTAATCAATTTTGAATGATTCTAAATCATTTCTAAGATGAACTTAGCATGTTCAAAACACCAAAAGCACCAAAAATCCCAAAATCTATTCATTTGGCCGAATGTCACCTAAGGTGGGCATTTTGTCCATTTGGTCATTTCATGCTTCAAAACACATCAAGATGTAATCCAATGAACATGAAACTTTATATGCATCATATACACATCCAAATACACAACATATATGAAAACCCCCAAATTTGGAATTGGTCATGAACCCTAATTTTTCAATTTCTTCAAATTGGACAAATTAGACCAAATTGGTTAAATCAATTACTTCAATCATGTTTTTCCATCCAATCAAAGTCTCAACACAATGAAACAACTCAAGATCAAATCTAGGTCATCTAAGAGTGGGTCAACAACTCTAGATTAGCAACATGGTTTCCAAAACCTTAAAAGAACACTTATAACTACACTAGTCACAAGCTTTCTCCATTATACATGCTCTACACTTTCACCAAACATTTATCCATCAAAAACACAAAGAATAAAGAATAGAAAAACTCAAGAACATCACAAGATGTTTCCCACAACAAGAGGAACAAATTACTCTCTAATGGAAGGTTGGAAATACTTACTATTTTCCAAGCTTTTCTTGATTTTTCTTTCTTTTCTCTCTAGCATTCTTTGCCTTCCTTTAATGGAGTTTTTGGTTAAAGTGAATTAGGTTAAAAGCAAATGAAATGAAAAAAAATATATACAAGCTTGGAAAAAGCCCTTGGCCGAAATTGGCAAGGCAAATTACAAGAATATTAATTTCATCTTCATTTGTCTTTCATTTGTTCAACTTGGTTAAATATCTAAAACAACTTTAAAGATATTTAATTAGTCAACAATGCAACTTAGAAAAATATATCTCTTATATATTAAAGTGTATTGGCCGAAATTATAAAGAAATAAAGGAAAAATATTTTTTATTTTCAAACAATTTTGAACAAATATCTTAAGAAGTCAAAATCAATTTGACAACCTTTTCCTTTAATGTAAAGTCAAACATTTACACTTAGAATCATTTCCTAACTTTATCATTTGGTGATATATTTATATTTTAATTATATTAATCATTTAACAATTAAATAATTAAATAATTAATTAAATACAAATATATCAAACATATGTTATATTTACTTTAAATATCTCAAATACATATATTAATGATATATGTCAAATACCTTTATTTGACTATTTATTAATGTGTATTTAATAATATCATATATTAAATACAAATACACATTAATTAGGAAATGACGGTTCGGCCCGTTCGCATGTATTTTTCGTTTAACGATTAAACGATTTATAAATAATCATCATTATTCATAATTGTTGCTCTAGTGCTCTACGAGTATGTTTCATTATTGAGACTCTATAGATTCAGGTATATCCGTCATGAAATCCAATTTCATGTACATAATCTATCCACCCGTAGATTATGACGATCACGGATAAACTAGCTGAATCATACAGGTCGAGGTCATTGCATACGTATAATCCCTCCGTCACAAGTATCCATAATCCCAGAGATATAGATGTAAACGTCAAATCTCTATAGGTATTATCTCGTCGACGTATCTATTAGCAATCTTTAAATAACACTCGGAACTTACTTCCGATGTATACTGTGGCCACAGATTTAACAGACTGCTAAATATATATGGACTACCTATGCTCTGTACACAGAACTGAAGGATCCTATCTTGACACACACAGGATATCCTGAGGATCGGTCCATACCCAACGAACAGGCGGAGGTCTGATCTAAATAGATCGGTGACGTGACTGCCATCTAAGTGTGGAGGATGTCTCATACATCCACAGTGGTTTCAAGTCGAAGGACCACTATGCTACTCAACCCGAGAAGATTCTTATTGACGTTGGCGTACCATCCATTAAGAATCTTCGGTGAGCCGTTCAGTGTTTATCCACTATAAACACCTACACCTCTATACGAGTCTCCATAGACTCATGGTTCATTGGCATAAACCATCGGACCAAGTCTCGATATACGACATGTACTGGTCTCAACGGATTTGACTAACCGACCCGTGTTAGCAAATCTTGATCAGGAACTATGTTTGATAATATTCATATAGCAGTGACACTTCCCAATGTCAATTACAAACTAACTTTGTAACTATGTACTGCATTATATATTATCGGGCCTTTGTCTAATATATACATATCACTAAACCACATTTAGTTTCAATCTAATCGTAATCAGATCGAATACGTATATAAGAACAAGAGGTGCAACCATAAATAACTAATATTATGAAATAAGGGGATGTTTGTATTCATGAATCAGACATAAATACGGTCCGGATTGGCGCTCTGAGCACCAACCCCAACACAAATGATAAAGTTAGGAAATGATTATAAGTTGCAATTGTTGACTTATACATTAAAGGAAAAGGTTGTCAAATTGATTTTGACTTCTTAAGATATTTGTTCAAAATTGTTTGAAAACTAAAATATCTTTTTCCTTTATTTTCTATTAATTCGGCCATAACACTTAAATATAAGAGTTATATTTTTCTTAGTTGCATTTTTTGACTTAATTAAATATCTAATAAAGTGTTATTTGGATATTTATGCAAGTTGACCAAATGTAAAGTGAAATGAAATTGAAATTGCAAAAACTTGTATTTGGCTAGGTAATTTCGGCCAAGGAAAATGTTGTCTAAATATATATTGTTTTTCATTTCATTTCATTCTTAACCTAATACACTTTAAAGAAAACTCCATTAATGGAAACAAAGGAAGCTTGTGAGAAAGAAAGAAGAAACCAAAGAAAGCTTGATTTTTAGTAAGTTTTTCCAACTTACTATTAGAAAAGAAAATGTTCCTTAGGATCTAGGCTTTAACATATGATGTTCTTAGGTTATTTCTTTCTTTATTCTTTGTGTTTTTGATGATGGAAGTTTTGATGAAAGTGTAGAGCATGTGTGATGAAGGAAGCTTATGGCTATTGTAGTAATAAGTGTTCTTTTGTGGTTTTGGAAACCTTGTTGCTAATCTAGAGTTGTTGACCCACTCTTAGATGACCTAGATTTGATCTTGAGTTGTTTCATTGTGTTGAGATTTTGATTGGATGGAAGAAACATGATTAAAGTAATTGATTTAACCAATTTGGTCTAATTTGTCCAATTTGAAGAAATTGAAAAATTAGGGTTCATGACCAATTCCAAATTTGAGGATTTTCATATATGTTGTGCATTTTGATGTGTATATGATGCATATAAAGTTTCATGTTCATTGGATTACATCTTGATGTGTTTTGATGCATGAAATGACAAAGTGCACACTTTGGCACCAAGGTGGTGCATTCGGCCAAGAGTTGGAAATTTGGGGATTTGGTTGCTTTTGGTGTTTTGATGTTTTGAACATGCTAAGTTCATCTTAGAAATGATTTAGAATCATTCAAAATTGATTAGATCAATTTCGGACTAAAATGGACAAAATACCAAGTGTAAGGGCAATTCGGTAAATTCACTTAAATATGATTTATTGAATTTATTTCATAATTTGATTATTGGAATATTAAATAAAAATGTTTATTTAATTAATCCGAGAAATTTTTGAAATCGGAAAAATTTGATTTTCCACCGCTTCCGCTGCGTTACCGGATTTAGCCCCTAAAACCCCTACAATTACATGCTCTATGCTCTCGACAATTTTGGGATTTTACGTCCGATTCGAATTCAATCCAATTAATTCCACAATCGACATTAAATCATATTCCCGAATGATTTCCAACACATCCAATTGTCAAAAATCAAAAATACCAAGACATTTTAGGGCATCACATTTTCGGCCATGACCAAAATATTGGGGAAATTTGTTCCAAACATAATTTCAACAAATTTATCCAATCAATCCTTAATTCAAACACATTTAAGCATACTAATCCATCCAATTTCATTAATCATGCTCAAAATCAAGTTTGCCCAATTTTAAGCCCTAAATAATTTTCATGCTTTTAACCAAGCTCTGATACCATTGTTGGAGATTATCTAGGTCCCAAGGATCACAAATCAAGCATGAACATGTGTGAATACATTCGAGGAAGTTGCAGAATACTTACATCGAGCGCTTGAGCGACGCGGAGGCGAACACAAATTTTCTTTCTGCTCCTCACTGGTTCTGCAGTGAGCTGAAACAACTCACTGTTTTGGCCTTCGTTTTGGTCCTTCGTCAAGCTCCAAGCTTCGTCGAACGGTTCCCGGCTCATGGGTAGACTTCCCTATCACCTTCGCAAGTCTCGTAAGTGTGCTAGCACTTGTGATTTTGCCACAAAATCACACTCCAAGCTCCCCACACTGCTCAGCATTTTGAAGAAGACAGTGAGCAGTTTTTGCCCCTTGGGCGTGAGATGAGAGAGATAAGGGAGGAGAGAGAAATTATTGAGTTGTTGGTTTTTGTGTATAAAATCCACTTATATATTTTACAAAAAAATAATAAAATGATTTACCACAAATTTGGCTTTACAACAGTCAAACAATAAAGCCACACCAACCTCCATCAACTCACATCAATCCATCAATCATGAATAGTGACTTGCGTCAATCACTCAAAGTGAAAGACATCCATCACTTGATTGACGAATGATGTGACGCTAGTTGCGACTAGTGATTTGACGCTTGATTTGACTTGCGTGCCGCACTCGAATTCGAAATGCGAATGCGCTCGCAAATAATCTCGGGCTCGGGTTCGCTAATTCCAAATTAACAAATTTTCCGTTGCGTCGTATTTAAATGATTACGCCTAGCGAAATCACTATTCACATCGCTAACGAATTAATTCTAAAATAATTCGTTCGCTCGAATTAAAATCTAATTTTAATTCCGCGTCGAAATCCAATTTCGTTTTATATATCAAATATATTAATTAATCGATTAATTCCAAATTAATCGTTTCTCTCTTTAATATATTTTATCCCAGATAAAATATATCTGCAATTAATCCCAGATTTTTTTCTCTCTCTTCTAATTAATCCCAGATTAATTTAGAGTGCGAGTCATACGTCATCGGTGAATCTTTGGGAAGCGACCCATGAGATCCCCGGATATGTTGGCAGTAAATTCGGTCAAAATTCGGTAGTCGGACTATCCGAACATGTAAGTACCTCGTACTACGCTTATATCGATTTACAAGACATGGTTGGCCTCTAGCAAAGCGCCATGCCTACCCAATTCTCCGGAAATATCCATAGAGGAATAAATGATCTATATCAAGCGTAGTATACGTAGTATTGTGTATTTCTGTCCAGTATCGGATGATCACATGCAAGGCCTGGGGCTGGTACAGTGTCTGCCCCGTACCAAGCATATATCGGATAACGAGCAACTAGTCTCTTTAAAATCGGATAATCATGACCAAGTCATATTATCCCGATGGTTGCAACCTTATTTAGAGAACCAGTTCTGTATCCCTGCGCGATCATCAACTCCATATGACTGGAGTGACACTTCCATCTTGACATCACACCCAACACACTACGATTCTCAATATACCCAGCATTGGCGTACACAGAACCGGTTAAAGCCCTGGACGACCGCAACCAAAGTATATTGATTGTCGCAAGTATTAGCGGTGCAAGTCTCAGGTTAAGACCAAACACCTACCCTGATTTCGGACTTCCATAGACACATAGTCATACTACCAATGGAATTCCGAGGGGTCTATCCAGAGCGAAGCTGTTTCCCGTACCATCGGAAAAACACAACCTTCTATTACACTTGCATGAGTATCCTATACCCAAATATATGAGAACTATGCCGTTGTGCCCTCACAACGCACACAAGTGTAATACTAGTCTTTTACGCATTCATCGATGTCTAATCTCGATAATGCTCTGACTAGGGATATTTAATGATTTATCCTTCGTGGATTGATACTGTCTCATATCATTCTTAATCCAGGAACAAATCACAAGGACCTCCTATCATTTATATATCTTGGTGATCTAATCACAAATGATAAGAGTGCAATCTCCTTTGTCACATAGTTAATTTGTACAACAACACCGTGATCTGTACAAATAGTGACGCTATGGGTCATAATTGTCCAACAGCAAGTTCTGATATCAAATATCAAAATAATCATTAAACACTATTTTAAATAACTAGACGGGAGATCTAGTATCCAATATCTATAGTTGTCATATTGTGAGAATCGATATTCTCTACACACAACTATACACATCTCATTTCTTTAGCTTTATAATTTATCATCAACTATTAACAACAATTGAAAATATTTGATTAGCAAACTGTGTCAGACACATTACCTTTAAAGGTCACTAAAGTTAAGAAACATCATTATTAGATAAACAAATACCTTATGTGGTTTTCTTAATGTCAGTCAAGAATCTCGAGACTTGAATTAATTCATGTCAATTCTTATTTCAAAAGAAACTATTCTCTCTATAGAATTATATCCTAAAACCTATATCTATTTAGATTACCTATCGTGACTTAGTAACTAAGTCATTAACCATCTTGATTTTCCAAGAAAATTGGAATAATAGTTCCCGATGGTTTAGACTAATCTAATTATATCAATTTTTATTGATATCTAGAACCTATTCTAGAAATCTGTAACCATAAGGAAAGTCAGAAAACATATATATATATAAAATATGCATGCAGTGGATTAAAAATTTAATTCTATCAACAATTTAGAATAAAGGAAACAAAAAATAGCAATTTTCATAATATTACACACTGCTTTAGTTATGGATTTTTAACCCGGCAGTGCCTCCCACTACTTTACATAATACCGTAATCCCCAACGAAAAACGGGAATCCAATAATCAAATTGAATTCCATAGTGAGAAGTGGACCCCATGAATATATTTCGACTCACAGCTTTGGCACGTTCTCGCCTACGTATATTCACAGGTAAACAACTCATTGTCAATCATACTCACTGTGACTCCTGATTTCGGTCCTGATCATTTCTCGTTATGACAGCTTTGGCATGTTCATAAGGAGGAGTATCAAGACTTCACTCGTCAGTGACAAACTCAAGCTACCGATGTAGTCCTGACAGCTTTGGCACGTTCATGATTTCCACTTTCACTTGAATTTGTCTCTTATCATATAAGTTCTACCGGCGCAAATGAACTACCATCAGCTATAACTCCACAGCTTTGTCACGATACAACTACAACATCATACAATCATTTGCATTTGTACTAAGAAGGCGGGCCAAGAAATAAGTATTCATAATACTAGTCACTTTAATGCCTTATTTAACGGGGATATTCCTATAGAGAGATTTGCTCTACATCAAATGCAGAATTTAATCTAGATCAATTTCTAAACAGTTCAATTCTACCTTGGAAAACATAAGTTAACTTAACCATTAAATCTCCGTCATGTTTTCCGTTAGCGTAGAACCGAAAATTAAGAAACATCTAAATTACATGCATGTGCTAATATCAAAATTGGATTATATATCATATATCAAACATGAAAAATGTAATGGATGAAAGATCAGACCAGCTCTGATACCATTTTTATTGGGGTTTTCTCAAATGGAGTGGCGGAAGCGCGCGGTTCGGGTGAAATCGCAACTTTAAAAAAATTTTAAATTACAAAATAAATTATTCAATATCCAATATGAATAATTCATTCATATTTCACCTAAACATATTTATTCGATATCAAATAACGACATAAATAGGTTAGAAATATCGCGAAACTTTTACGAAAATATTTTTCCGTAAAATGGCATAAAACTCGTTTTTGTCCAAACCGACCAACCAATACAGACGGGGCTGCCCAAGTCAGCTCCAATAGTGCTTGGGAAGTTCATGGGCTGTCCAAACAGTGGCCAATTCACTGTTTAGACAGCGGACACCCAGTAAGCCCGAAACTCACTCAGTAATGCCGTTTTCACATATTTCAACTTCGAAACAATTTCCGAAAATTGTTCCAATGCCCAAAACACATCCAATAAATTTATACAACATACTTTTCATCACAAAAATCACAGAAATTCCAAATCTGATTTGGTAACCAAAATATCAATTTTCAGGCTTTAAATCCAATTTTCTTAACATTAATCATATTAATAATTACACCAACCAAAGTCACGAAGAACTCAAGAACAATTATAGGAGTTACAAGAGTGGTCATAATACTGTAGAATGGCAACAAGTCATCAAATGACAAAATTGAACTAATATTACACTAATATTATTCAATCTAACTTCACACATGCATCTAGCCTCCAAATCCATCCTCCAAATCAAAAAGCCCCAAAATCTAAGAAAGTAAGAAACCCTAGAACTATTATAGATACTCAAGAACAAGAAACAAACTTTCTAAGCTTAAGAATATTAAAGATTACCTTAAAATCTCCAAATTTCCTTAAGCTTTCTTCTTGATTTGTTCACATTCTCTCAAGCTTTCTCTCAAGAATCATTTTGGAAGCTTTCTAAAATGGTGGAGGCTTGGCCATGACTAAAATAAAATGAAAGAGAAAATAATTTTCCCTTTTATATATGGATAGGGACGAAATTGGGGGGAATAGTATTTTGTTTTTTTTTAAAAAAATTTTATTTAATAAACATTAAGTTACTTGTTCAATTTGAACACTTCAAGCTTAAAAAAGTCATGCCATTTGTTACCAATAATATCTCACAACTTATCATACTAATTATGACTTATGGATAGGATATTTAATTTCCAATTATTTAATTATTTAACAATTAAATAACTAAATAATTAATTAATATAAATATCTATATATGTATTTTTTTTAAGTTAAATAACAAAATACATATATTAATGACATGTGTCAAAATCTCATTTGACAATTAATTAATATGTATCAAGTCAAATTTTGTATCAAATACAAATACATATTAATTATAAATTGACCAAAATCCCATAATGCATGTATTTTCGTTTGACCGATTAAACGATTTAAATTAACTCATTTAATCCAGTGAAGTATTATGAATAATCTATATTATTCATAATGCGTTGTCCAAGTGCTAAACGAGTACACTTCATATTGTGGGACTCTCTAAGTTTAGGTTTATCCGTCACGAAATCCAATTTCGTGTCCATAATTCACCCACTCGTAAATTATGACGACCACAGATAATCTCGCTAAACTATGCAAGTCGAGGTCATTGCATACGTATAATCCCTCCGTCACAGGCTATCGATATTTTACGGAGATATAGATAAGAATGTCAAATCCCTAAGATATAATATAGTCGACTGTTAAATTTAAGATCTCTAAATAACACTCAGAACTCACTTCCGAAGTATACCACAGCCATGGATTTACTAGATCGTAAATACGTATCTGATACCTATGCCCTGTACACAGGACTGACGGATTCTATCTGATACTCACATGATATCATGAGCATCAGTCTATACCCAACGAACAGGCGGAGGTCTGATCTAAATAGATCGGTGATGTGACTGCCATCAAAGTGTGGAGGATATCTCATATATCCACAATGGTATCTCAAGTCGAAGGACCACTATACTACTCGACTCGAGAAAATTCCTATTGATGTTGATGTACCATATATTAGGAAATCTTCGGTGAGTCATTCAGTGTTTATCAAATAAACACCTACGTCTATACGAGTCTCCCAAGACTCATGGTTCATTGGGATAAACCATCGGTCCAAGTCTCGATATACGACATGTACTGGTCTTATTGGATTTTACTAACCGACCTGTGTCAGTAAATCTTGACCAGGAATTTTATTTGAGAATATACAACTTATAGTGACGTTTCCCAATGTCAATTACAAATTACGTTGTAACTGCGCACTACGTTGTAAATCCTATGATTTTTGTCTAATATATACATATCACTAAATCATATTTAGTTTTAATCTAATCGTAATTAGATCTAATATGTATGTAAAAACAAGGGGTGCTACCATTAAGTAAGTAATATTATGAAAAAAAGAATTATTCGTATTCATGAATCGAACATAAATACGATCCGGATTGGCACTTCGAGCACCAATCCTATCAGTTTGCAGCACCAATAGAAGTCCATAGAATAGACCAGCCGTAGTAGTAACCCATATAATCCTAAGAACTAGATCTCGTAAATATGAAACATTGAAAACACAGAGAACGACAAAGAAGTCCAATGCAGGTCGCACCATAAATAACGCAGCTCTAAGATTACAGCACAAGCAGAAACTACAAAATAATTGATAGGGTTGTGTAACCCAAACTCCCAAAGCCATAGCAAGACCTATATGACCCTCAGTAGTACATACGAAAAATTTCCTTTATTATAGTACCTACCCCAGTTTGTGTTTAGACACTTACAAAAACTACTGTAGTGCCTCAACAAATAGTAGTGAATTATTTTCCCCAGATCTCTATAAGATGCGCATATCTGTCTTCCGAATACGAAATTCTGTATAGCCTCAAATGAGTATAGTTAGTAACCCAGCAGAACATATACTGCGCTTGACAACACCCTAGCCAGATTGGTTGAATATATGAGAATCCAAATGAGACATGTAAGCTTACATTTCCTGAAGAGTGGAACTGTATATTAAGTTTAGCCAAATTTAGCAAAGTTATCGTAGCTTACTACCAAACTTAGAATGTTTGAAGAAGTAAAGACGCACGGAATTCGAATACTTGAAGAAGGTACATCATATAACATGTATAAGAGTAAAATGTATATTTTGCAAGACCTTTCGATTGAGCAAAAAAAAAGTGAAGAAAATGAATAAGATGAAATTATCCAGGAATAGGTAACAAAAAGAGTACATTAAGACTTGGAGTAAGTTTGTACTTTGGAGAATTCCTAAAAAGAGGTAGTACAAGTATTGGTAAAGGGCCGAACTAGAAGAGGGTCTTCATAGGTAGACATTCTCAGTTGGAAGAAGGATGAGACTATAATAGATTTTAGTGGAGAGATCTCTATGAATTAAGAAGGAAAAGAAGCTAACTCTTACAAGTAAGAGTATCATGGTACCATAAATAAAAAACAAGGTAAAATAAGTTAGAGGTTATATATAGTAGGACACGACTCAAAGATGTTATTTTAGGTAATGCAGTCTTCTGAGGGAATTAGTAATACAATAATTTCTCCAATAATTGAAGTTTATAACTAATACCAAAGTTTGCACAGTAGCTTCAAAAAGTAGTAGAGAAACTTTTGCCATTAACTGAAAGCATACAACATTATTTACTAGAGAGATTATTAAAGTGTCTACCTTGCAACAAGAGATGAAGAACTTCGAGGTGTTCTCAATAGACAGGGAAACGAAGGTCATTAAGACTTGATTGGTATTATGGGAAATTAAAGAAGGATAAATGAAATGTGGGACGATATTTAGCTAGCATAAATCATACATAGGTCATGATAAGGAATGATCTAGATGGTTGATGTATGTGAAACTACAAATTGAGCAATAAACAGCTATAGTAAAAGACAAGCCTAATTATGTATTTATTATGTCATTGTGAGGATTTCCAAGGGTTCGAAAGGAAGCGGGGAAGATTACGTTTCCCTATCTAGATCGAGACTTCATTGTAACATTCATTATATATGGAACTAATCGGAGTGACTTTAGATTGAGGAGTAAGAGGTATAGTTTGATGGATTTCTCAGAAATTTAGTAGCCGGTAATAACTCGCGACCCAAGGACTAAGGATTGCATTTTTGAAGGTTACTCAGTTTTAGGTATATGAAAACATCTTAGGTATTAGATAATGCATGATAGTTTAGTCGCCTAGTTAACACGCAAATTAGGATTCATGACAAATCCATTTTAAGAGGGGTGAATGTAACACCCTAGTCGGACCGGTCATACTCGGTAAAGTGAATCATCATACATAACACCTTAGACTTCATAAAATAAAATTAAAATTGGTTTCACACCTTAGGAATCTCATCCGGAGGTCCTGGACAAATTTTCAAATTCAGCACTTTTACAATTTATCTGAGTCAACAGGCAGCTCTTCTGTATTTCAGCCCTAACTTTTTCATACGAATTCTGATTTTTATAAATTTTATATCTCGGAAAGTTTAGACCGAGACCTACACCGTTTGTGTTGTATATTTTTCCAAATTCAGAGCTAAACCTAGTCAGAAATGTATGTATTTCCAGAGGTACTGTGTAGCTACGAATTTTATCCCTCATTTTAACATGTGGCAATTACAAATTATTATTTTATTTCTAAAAATCTACCCATTATTATAAAAATCACTCATATTCATCACCACTCTCAGCCATTCTCACGATCTCTCTAGAGAGATAAAAACACAATTTATTTTGCTCTCTCCTCACTCCAAAATCAAGAGAAGCAATGGTTGTTCACAATTCCTCTCCAAATCATATCGACGTCAATGTACTCAAAGATCACCCACGCTGTGAATCACTCTTGATTTGCCATAGCACTGTGAGTGGATATCTTCTTTTCAAAATTATATTTACTTATTGTTATTGATTTAAGACTTACTTTTAAGCACATCAGGGCGTTAGCCGGATTGATTTTCATTTATTTAATAAATGAGAATGTTTTGAAAAGTTTCAAGCTTAAAAACATGATTTGTGATTTTTGGAGACATTGGGAAAAACCCACCTCATATGTAACTTGGAATTGACTGATCCAGTATCGTGTGCACATGTAGTTCAGGATTAGGGGGACAACGATACGTAATGCCCTAGATCCTAGTTTCAGGGTCAGAAGGATGGCATGAATTAACACTTCTAAATATAGTTTAGTTACTTGGGGGACGACGATACGTAACGCTTCAATACACTAATTTAGGCGTATGGGGGATGGTGATACGTAACGCCCTCATACGTCAGGTTTTCTACAGATTCTCAGATTTTCGCAGATATAGGATTTTTCAGAAAAGATAGTTTTATGAAAAATTTCAAAAGAAACAGATTTATGAGAAACCTCAGAGTTTTACAGAGAAAAGACAGTTCCCATAAAATTTTTACAGAAAGAGATTTGATTTCAGACAAGAAAAGAATTTTTCAGAAAAGATCAGCTTTCTTAAGATGATTTTTATTTCAGAAAATGAATTTTCATAAAGCATTTCAGATTCCGTTTTAAACTGTCCACTCACTAGGTCGTTTAAACGATCTAACCCCCCCACTCCCAGTGCTTTCTGTTTTGCAGGTTTATCCGACATTCACTCGGGTGTTTGGGTCCACCAGGTCGAGTACAGAGGTCCAACACAGTCAGTGTCGAAGTAAAGTTGCATGCATACATTTAGTATTGTGTAAATCATTGTAATGTGTTAAAAGTGTCCATTTCAGAGTTGTAAAAGGAAGTGTGTTTGAGTACACAATTACAAGTAATTAAATGCATTTTATGTTGTTGAGTTGGGCAATGACCCTTGTGCATGAGTTTACATTTGAGACGGGATTAATAGTGATGATCATAGTCAGAAAGTCAGAGGCTCATGGGGATATGTCAGTCTATTCCCTACTGGTAGCATCTCCGAAAGGGGGATGTTACACTCATTAATTAAACGAATCCATTTTTTCATATCCATAGTTGCTTTAAAACGAATCAAATCGAATAAATAAACGAATCATAACTCAAATTGCCACCCCTACGTAGAAGTGAGCTAGAGCAGTCGTTCAGGGCCATCTCTGAGGTTTGGATGGTTTTAGACGAGTACTTGAAAATTTATATCCCAAATTAAATTAAAGTTATTTATTAATAACTGTATATGAAATGATTTGGGCGTGTTGGCCACAAAACTTCCGCTAAATGTTTTCCCATAAGTGGGGAAATTAATGAAAATTTATTTTAAAAATTAATGAAAAGTTTGTTTTATTAATGTGTAATTTTGATTTATTCCGTTAAAATGAAGAGTATCTAATATTTTTTTAAAAATATACTAAATCAATATTTTGTCTATGAACACATAATAAAAAATAAAAAATAAAAAGACTCGTGAAGTAAAAAAATTTAATAAAAAAATTAGATAAAATCAATTTTTAAATTTTAATTTCTACCCTTTTTTCTCTAGTATTTATAATATATATATATATTTTATAAGGAAATTATCATCTACCCAAAGTTAAGTTAAACTTCCAAAATATACCAGGTTTTAAAAAATTCTCATATGTTTGGAAATGAGATAATTTTTTTTATACAAATAGTGGATATTATACATAAAAAATAATAGTAGACATTTTATACCCAAAATTAATTATGAAAAATGATAATTATACCTAAAAAAATTAGTAATTTAGATATAAAATATCAATTTTTCATAATTTATGATGGATAAATGAATTTTTTTTAAAACCTAAAATAATTCCTAACTTTATATAAGAGACGGGTGAACAGATGATAACTATAACAACCATTTGTTTATAATTTAACGACTTCTTTCTAACGCTAGGGGTAGTGATGGCAGAAATTCCCAAGGGAAATGAGGCCCTCAGGAACCCTCCTCAATTAGGGAAATGACCAGAGATGAAAAATTAAAAATATTAACGTTGGAGACTAAGACAGAGAAAATTTAATACTCATTTCTTATTTAGGGAAGAGACAAAAATTAGGCAAATTCCTGATTCCTCACCATTAACCCATTTAAGTTTTAATTTATTTATTTTTAATTTTTTAATAAATATGTTCAAATTTCTATTTATAATTTTATATAGATGTAAATACAAAATATATTAATATT